>SDVV010020349.1:0-13338 GCA_016164225.1 Gammarus roeselii
AAACAAGTGATTTCTCCTGTTAAGAAATAACAACTGAGGAGCGAGCTCATTGTTTATTCTTCCCTTATGGACTCTAAACCTTGCCACTACAAGGGGTGCAGAACTGAGTAGTGGGTGTTCGAGTGGGTGCCGAACTAAGTTAACAGTACGTGACCCTACTTCCCACGACATGAACAGGAAAAGATTACTTGGAAATTGTGCAATAAATGAGGAGATTGTTATGTATCTATTGGTTAGGTTTCAATAACATTACTGTCTTTTCAGATAATAAAATCATTTGAAATAAATATAGAATAGGCAAAAAATGATATACAGGTGAAGTGATCTTCCAAAAGAATATTGGAAAACATGCTCGCAATCCCATCATCAAAGGAGATAAAATTGAACCTGTTAAAAAATCTATTAAGAGAATTAATCACGAAAGTTTGAGTGTAAACACATGTTGTAATATCTGCTAATTAATTAATATGAACTTATTTCAAGTGCAGAGCCATCACAAACTTCATTAGGATCATTATGCACGTTGCTGTGGTCTCAAGAACGAATTGCTAACTCATTTAATTATAATTTACCTGCAAAATGCACACATGATGAAAAAAAAACATGACATTAAATGTTAATTGACTTTCGTTTATTCAAAAATTGTCCATGAATTTTCTGCAAAACATGATTACATTACTGGCTGCTGCTGAAGAGGACAATTCGCTATCACGGAACACATGATGAATTCCAGACATCCTTTCTACCCCACCATGAATCGTGATCTCAACTCTAGTGGGCCAAATATGATGGATTTTTCATGATATGTCATTATAATATCAGGATCTCAGGGCGCACGTGCAAGTTCGCCATCCACTGAAAATGGGAAACAGTTTTCCAATTAAAGTTGACTCAGCAACATTGATGAGATTAATTAATATAATGATAATGCCAAAATTAAACATATGAGGAAAGCAAGCACAGTATCACGTTTTCGAGAAATCGAACAATAGCGGAAAAAATGTTAATTACTAGCCGCCTCTCCTTCTTGTACCAGTGGGTGAGTGATGTCTGTAATTAAATTCCAGCGATGCTGACAGTTCAACGATGTGCCGTCGCGATCGTGATTGTCTTTTTACTTTTTTATATTCCAAACTCCATACCCTGAGAATTAATGTACTTGAAACGGTATATACAAACATAGAAACGTAGTCTCATTGCTGGAATGTTTGAGTTCAGACACGAGAACAAAGTATTCATTCGCGTCCTGTTTCCGATTGGAAATATTTAGAAATGACCAGATGATGAGCAAGACGAAAATTGTTTAATGGGCCTTGCTGACGATGCATCCGAGAATTCTGGACCGGGTAGTGCTCAATCAAAATGGGGTTAAAACAGTACATTGACCGACAACGAATCGTCGCTCCGTTTGCAGAGCAAATAAATACATCACTACATCATCTTTGTTGAACGATTGTAATCAGTATTCGTTGCGTCATCGCCCGTCGCACGGAAAAGTGAGGGTGGGTGGATACTTTCAACTGAAACAATGTTAAAGTTCGCCACGGTGACGATCCAATAGTGTTAATTCTTTTCAGCATAACGTTCTGTTCAGCAAGCTATCATGTCGTACATAGTGTTATTTAAGTTTCGCCCAGACGCTTCTATGGAAAAAATGAATAAAAGTTGTATCCAATGAATCGCAGTTTCCGTTGCCCTAAATTCTTTGTCAGACCGAAAAAAATGTTCCATCTGCTGCCCTTGATTTCTCAGTTAATAGCTATTTAATTCTCAATAGAAACCGGATTAAACATACAATTTCGTTACCCACGGGCAACGCGGATATCAAACACGTACGAGCAGCTGGTGACGTTCGAAATAGGTAGTCAAAATAATTATTATGCGACATAAATTTCTCCCGTCTGTTTCTACAAATAGTAAGAGTTTACCAGAAATAGTAAGTCAGCCCTTGTTCCTTCATCGATCTTTTCCAGATGATAAATTAAAACGAGATTTCGAGTGTGCAAAGTCACGGCCATCATTTGAAATAATTCCTAATTCTTGCACTACGATATTATTAACTGCAAAATAATATAAATCACATAATCAACTCATTTCTTCATCGTATTAGGCACGTAATAATCAACTAATAATGCACAACTGGAACCGTCCCATATTAGCTCTGTGCCATAAATAACACTGTAATTGCAAATACATCAAAGTCTGTTCGTCAAATATGTTTTGTTTTGAGGCTCCAGAGGGTGCTGTCATTTTTCAATTGATGCATTTTCTTCCCGGTTAGTCAAAATAACTTTTCATCAACGTTATGTACGGTTTTAAACGCAGACAAATGCCGCTGCGAGCCCTGGTGGTCGTTGGTCGATATGCTTGAGTCTCGGTGAAATTGTTTCAACAAGAACACTCCTGTCATAATGCTTGTGTTGTCAGTCTCGAGAAGAGTTCCTTGAAGCAAATGAGATGCCCTTTTAAATGAGGTTCTAGATCTGAGTAATGCAATGGGAATCGTCGAGTTGCTTCCCCATACACTCAGACCACTGTTAACACTGTTTACACTGACAGAAGGGAGGGGGAGGAGTGTGTGATTTAATAGTCAAAGGGAAAAGGGTATCCAGGTTGCAAGGCAATTAGCGCATTAACAACTAGGACTTCTTGTTATCCGTACTCCCGTTAACAATGTCAGAGCCTAGTTTCAGTTTTATACATAAACAAATCATGTAGCTAATTTGATTTGAATATTCCATGATAATTAATCATCATTGAGCACCTGTATAACACTGCACGGCTGAGGTGACCAATTTTATATGCAGATAAAAATAATTGCAGATTGACATTCATATTCACCTAGATTCAACCAGTTCTCCCGAGTTAATTTAATATCTATATTCTCTACATTGCAGTACCGAACAAATATTTCTCAGAGATGATTTGCTTACAACCTGTATTTGGGCGTTGAATCTGAATGAAAAACCGCGTTGCAGGGCATGTGAACTCGTGCATATCAATGCATGAACTAGTATTGTCCCTGTTCGAGTGCGTAAATAAACAAGATTGATACCAAAACTAACCTCATGAACAGATATTTGCTATTAGGTTTCATCATATGCAAAATATATTTGTTGTATTCCCATGTATAACAAGGGGTCGAGTAAATTTAGAATGTAAATGCACATTCTTTCTTCATAAATATAAATGAATGTTTATTATTGCATAGACCAGTATCCATCGGCTTTCAAAAGAATGCAGGCGAATAGGTTGAATATATTTCAGTTAGGTATCCTCTCTATCCACAATAAACTAATAAAAGAAGCCCGGAGATACGTCGAGCTGCGGCATTGTTTGGTGTGGCGCGTTGGCACGGCACATGACAGTTTCACTATTCAGCGTTCGAAAGCGATATTGTTTGATGTGTGGGCTGTATAACAACTCATATCGATGACATTCGCCTTTCGTTGCTATTCAAAACGTTGAATATGGAAAAAAAATGACATTTTTTCTAAACAAAGCATAAATGTATCCATTCATTCTGTACATCCATATAACTGCGAGTAGAAAGGGATTGTGGTCAAAATGTTTCATCACACGCTATCGGACAAATTTCACCTGAATGAAAAACTTGGATAGGGCCAATAAAAAACATTCTGAGAAGTTCTATTTTTAGGCAGCGTTAGCTGGGCCCTCTGACTATATCTGGAAAGACACTGAGTCATGCGACAAATTAATGCCCGAATTATTAGTGTTGTCTGATAATCAGAAGCTCAAAGTGTTGTCCGCTCCACTGTACGTCCAGCAGGTTTTGCTACAACCTAAACGTTTCCAGAAGGTCTCGCAGGTGGTAGCCAGCCGGCAACTAATATCGGTTATAAAGTATATTATGAGCTGGTCTTAATCTCGGTCGTGCCCATGTGAATGCGATCGATTTAGTTGATGGCGCGAAACGACATTGTTATGTTTTTTTCTACCTGTGACATTGGCAACTTAAACTACCTCAGATAATGTACTGGACATGAGGAGCCACTTTCATAGAATTTTGGAAAATTGCTTTTTTTTGTTTACCATTTCACAGAGAATTACGTCGCAACGTTGTTTTGTTTAGGAAGATTTTTTTTTAAATCTCTGATTGACTTATCCACGAGCAAATTATAGAAGTTGAAGGGGTTAATTTTGTTTGTTTGTGCAACATTAATCATTTATATTTAATTGAAAACAGTTCGGTTCAAAGTTTTAATTCATGTTGGAGATAATGAAAATGTGCATTGAATCAGAGGCACTTCGATGCATTTGTATAAAAATCCAGAATATAATGGAGGCAAAACAACATATTCGTGAATGACTACTCAATTCGGACATCATTTTTGTTACAAATATCGTGGAGCAAATATTGTGCCTATTTTTTATATTGAAAACCAGTCTATACCCTCAGTAAAATGAACAGTTTGTGAGAAAAAAAATCTTATCCAACACTCTTTTTCCAACACGCCTAAAACTAAATTAACCAATAAACTACATGCATGAATGATTTCAGCTCAGTCGTCTAATTAGGTAATAACAATCGGTATAATGATCAGCATATCGTGCTAGCACCGTGTCGTACACGAGGGCCAGCGTGCACCGTCTAATTGATAATTCTGAATGTCGTTATCATTCACTTATCTTTAGCGTGATAGTGCTCTGAAAGAAAAACAGTGATTCCTCATATACCTCATTTAAAAATCGTCACCGACCGGATGGTATTTATCTGACCTTTGCTGTATTCTTTCAAGTTGATCGCTTCCTGATCGTTTCCCATAACATTTGTTTGGTAGTTTCTGAGAACAAATATTCGATGTTATATCGAACAGTTAATAGTTCTAAAAATAGGATTGTAAATCCCGCGATACAAGTTCTCATGAAAGGAAAAAAAAGGTGGATGTCCTATCGAACAGTCAACAAATGAAAAAATAGGAAAGTGGAACGCCGATACAAGAAGGTATCATGAAGAAATTTCACATTGCTTCTACTAATTATTCTCCTATTCGAGACTCGGCAAACGGCTAAGGTTTGTCACTACTTGACTGCTCAACGTCATGTTATCGTAAGCCGGGCAATAATAAAATATAGGACTTTTCCCTGAGCCGATCCTTCTCATTGAAATACAGAAACTCCATAAGCATTTTCCCGGTCTCGACGTCAAAAATACCTGCCACCGAACCTTGCTTGTAATTAGAAGCGTTTCATTGGGGTGGTACGAGAGGATGAGTATCCCCTTCTCTGTACTTCCTCTCTGTCAGACCGCTTGCAGAGAAGGATAAGGAAGAGCTATAACTTCTCTCCGTACCCTATTGTTAGGGTCACTGAACGTTTGAGGTTACGTACGGATGAAGTTCTGATGAGGTTGATAGCCAAGGTAAATGTGAGGGAAAAATTGATGTTGTTGCATCATTATCCAGAGGTACGACATCATTGATCTCCATGGACTGTGGGGGTAAAGCAGCTACGTACAAATCGATGTTCTGTGTTTTACTTAGTTGGATTGGATATCTGTACCCTAATAAATATCATTCCTAAATCCTGAAGGCCTAATATATATTCGACGAGATAAGATTAGGTATAGGAATATCTTTTGCAAGAGATTACCAAATAGCGAGGCTGCGAAACAAGCTGGGGCTGGGAAAGCGAACGTGGGGTCGGATGCGTTCGCTTCTTCTTTCGCTCCCCAAGCCCAATTTTTATGCGATTGCGTTTATTCGTAGTGCTGTTCATGCAAGGGAATATTTACACAAAATGTAATCCATCTCCATAATGAATTACATTAAAAGTTCCAAACGATATGCTTATAATATTATAAGAAATATATGAATGATGTCAGCAGTACCATCAACACCGAACTCCTGATATATTTTTACATCATCCACATATTTCGCATGGACTATAACATGAAGGGTTTCCCTCCTATAAGTCATATAACTTGCTTAGGGATAATTTTTTTAGTTATATTCTCAGGATGGCAATTTTTGGAAATCCATTTTAGTTATGAGTGATACTGTTACGAGCGCCTTTGTGTTTCGGAAGGACTTAATGAGATTGCCAAACATGTTTTCTTAACATATGCATAAACCTGTTAGTGTCTTTCGTGACAAGACGGTCAATGTAAGGGGACTGACTTACTTTGATAATTCGAATATAAATGTATTTAATTAGGCGCTTGTGTTACGTGCGGAAAATTTTTCAACCACGTAGTCTTTGCAATACCTTAATATCAATGTTCTGTTTGAGGTTATGCCATCACAGTATCTGCACATCCTGAGCCCGCAGGAGCCTCAGATGAAGAGGCAGCTATCAGAACTCGTAGCTATTTTCGTCCTCTATCATAGCTATCTAATTGCTCCCAGAGGCTCATCAAAGGGGAGTTTATTCAGGAGGCCGGTAACAACAAATAAAGTCGGACGAGCAGTGAATTGTAATCAGCGCACCTGAGCCCAGGATGAATTCAGAGTAGCTTCTTGGTTCAACATTCTTTTACGGATTTGTTTTCATTGTGTAATGACTGGCCGGTCGATATTTTTCAAAAAATACCAAAGTGTTATGCCATAATCATCGGCAATATTGATAGTTCTAAAGTAATAAACTGTCATTGTTATCGTTAATTGGTGTTGAATCGTTGCATACCTAACACGTTTATTGCTCAATTTCGTCATGATAATAATATATTTCACTGCGACAAAATAATAACCATACATTTTTTATAAAAAGAAAATACATTTTATTTATGAAATGGTGTATTCCATTAGGTTTGTGAACACAGAAAGATTGAGTTGAAGATAATTTATTTCTTTTTATTTCAGTCCGGCTACTGTGAATCTTTTCACTCTTTGAATCGCTAACGACGCGTGCAAATGCCAAGAAAAACTACACTTTATCTTGACATTTGAAACCAATTATCACATTCATGATTCATTTTTCAACATAACGTAGCTGATCAATGGTGGAATGACAGTAGTATCGGTAAGGTTATTCCAACAACTACTATATATACAAATATATTTTTTATTTTGTCTATTGTTACGAGGCGTATTGGAAAAGTGTTTATTACAAACATCATTTTGTCGCCGAAGTCATGTTCACGAGCATGGCTTCAGAGGATTGCGTAGCTTGAAGATGTTAGTGGAACAAACGCACCCATCTCGATTCAGATCATCCAACGCAATGGTTGGTGTTCCTACAAAGGCCATTAATTCAAATCCATGTTACGATCATTACCAATGACTCGTATTAAACTTGTGTTATCGCTCATTTGCATAGGTCATTGATCGTCTTGATCAATCAACAAGTATTCGATCAAATCTTGAATGCCATAGAATATGAGACAGAATGATGCATTCCATACCGACCAATAACAGTGATGTAACTTTTCTACACCATACCTATGGTAGCAGAATTTCGGACCTGAATACCATTCACATTTGCTCCGAAGGCAAATGAAATCATTGCATTAGCATTCATTGCCGCATGAACTTGATCTTTAAAGTGATACGCCAAGTTCCTGTCCTCGAACAATCAAGAACAGCCGTATTATCTCGTATGTTTCAAATACGAAACTGTGCTGCTCTTCGGATAAACTGAGCTTCCAAAAAACAAAACATGGAGCTATAGCTAGAACCAATTGATACTTGCAGAGAACACCATAGACGTCTTCCATTCATTCGAGAACCTCGTCTGTGATTACGATGTAATAACAAAAAATCACCATTAATATACGAATTAAGAATTGCAGGGTCACTACGATCTTTGACATTATATGAATGGCATTATATGAGTTATAGATACGATGTAATCGTGACATCAGTTTTCTTAAAAAAATGACCTCCTCTGACGGGACACTATCTCTTGCGAGGCAATCATTCTCCTGATGATGCTGCTCGAGATTCTTCTTTTATCCAATTGGCAAAGAAACATATCACTTTCTTGAGCGTGTTGTCTTTGAGCGCTTTCTTTTCCTTAGGCGCTTCCTATTTCTGCATGAACGCCCTTCTTTATCACACCTATCGAATATATTACTTTTCAACCAAACTGTATCCAAGTAGGATCCATGCGGAGTGGTTCAATTCATCTGTAAATAGAATTGACATCATGGATAGAGAGAGATATCAGTCTGTGATCACTGATTCAAAAAACTATATGTAACAATAGTAAATACAGCGTAGAAATGGCAAATCGCTTGAGCAGAACTTTTTGTCAAGAAACAGGTTGATGACTAGCTTGATGCCAGCTGACCGTGGCTTCAAAGGTAATTGTAGCTTGAAGTGAAACAAAACGCGTTCTTGGATTGACGCAGGAGCAAAAACGTCACAAGATCCAGCTCTGTGCAGCGCATCTGTCGATAGCAAAAATGATTCCGATTTGTTTTATATCCGCTTGTATTCTGCTGCTAACTTCCAAATTAAGGTGTTATTAAAATTGTAGTATACTAGATATTGCAGCCTGTTGACCCATCACAAGCATCTGCGGGGAAAAAATTATCTATCGTTTGAGAACCCAGTATTTTGGAACAATATTATTGGAAGTTATAATTAATAAACAAAATGTCTTCGGTGGTGTGGAGATAAATGAATCGACGAGCGTAGACTACGATAAATTGAATACTGACCTCATCAAACAAAGTGGTAAATAATGGACTGTAGGGGTAAATGAGAGACACATTTATTAATGAACCTCAGAGTGTTTATTTTCTATGAACGAGTTTTAAAGAATTCCATTTCAGATCATCTCCTCTTCGTGCGGAGGCTATCTTGTCTAGGATACCGCTCAAATGTGATAAATGAAACATAACCACATTTATATGCGCAAACAAAGAAGGCGACACAGTTTTTGTATATAAACAAATTATTTCATAGTTTTTCATCACCACGGTTGATATTGCGATCCAAGTTTGACAGTATGTTGATTTTATAATCGAAAATGAAGACTATTTATGTTCAACAAAAAATGTTTATACTTCCATTGTCTCTTTACGGTGTCTATTTCAGGAGCTACATGCCGAAATCCAGCATAATGGGAACTTATCTAACGCTCTGGAACATATTTATAGCTTTCAGTTTTGGTTGGCACCAAAAAACTTAACTGTAGCCGGTTAATTAGATCGCAGTCCTGCAATTGTGTGGCTGAAACTTAGTAAAACTAATATTGAATCAACAATGTTTTTAGGAAATCGTATAATACATAATGTGTGTATGAAACTTCCTTCAACAGCAAAAAAGAAAACCACAAGGGTGGATGGTCATCATAATACGTATTTTACAAATGTCAAGTAGGTTTGGTTTCTACCCCCACGGTAAACTATTTGTAATCAATCAAAATTTTCCGCAGGGCATCCAACATACATATGAAGACATTTTTTCCACGTCGCCAAATGATACAATTATCCAACAATGCTGCAGGACCACCTAACCAAATAATACAATTGTCTAGCAATGACGCATGACCACCTCACCAAATGATACAATTATCTAACAATGACGCATGACCACCTCACCAAATGATACAATTAACTAACAATGACGCATGCCGAAAGTGGCAATTTCTCCATATTGGATTATTTTAATTACAGCTATTCTTTAATTCCTTGATATAACACCATGAACATTGACCGGAAGGTGTGCACATGAGTACTTCATCGAAGCGAATTTACGAATTCTATTGAATATGAACTCAAGGAAATCACAAATCAGCAACTCGAATTAAATCAAATTGTATTGCCCGAAAAATATTGAGGCTTGTTATTGTCGGCCAACTTGCGTCCGAAGATGATAATTTTAGATACAAATTCTATTTTGCGATGATACTGGTATGAAATTAAATACACGCGTTTATATTGTCCCCACACCTTACTGTCTCACTTGTCCTTGTTGTTCCGAGGGTGTAGAAAAAACGACGATGTTTCATAAGCGACCATTTAGTTCATTCTTCGTGTGACAGAAAACGGAGGCTTCCCATGCGACAGCGCAATATGTTTATTTATGTTTCGGAGAACTTGAGTTCTATTTTCCAGGCACGGCCTGGAAAGGATGAAGAGGCTTTTAGAGACGTGACTCCATGAGAGTTGTCAAAACATAGGAGTGGCCGTGAGGATGCATGAATGACGCGGTTGATAAAAGAGAGTGAGCATGCGGCAGCAGATATGACGGTGCTATTGGAGGGGACAAGTGAGCGAAGGCAGTGATGACGGCGCTGTTGGACGGGGGCAAGTGAGCGAAGGCAGGGATGGCGGCGATATTGGACGGGGGCAAGTGAGCGAAGGCAGGGATGACGGCGATATTGAAGAAAGGTGATTGTGCGGAGGCAGGAACGAGATGAAAATTGGAGGAGAGCGATCATGCGAAGGCTGGGATGTCAGCGATATTGAAGGAGGGCGAGTAATGGGGACAAAAACAAAACCCTCCCCGTCAATTTTCCAACATCCACGAGGATTAATGCAGAGTTCGAACTATTTGAAAACAAAAGTTTAATATAGATAAATCCAATTATCAGTCGATAATGTGTATCTTTTCTTCCACGCATTGGAGTACGTATACTGAATTGCTCGTTTGGATTGAAATACAGGGTTATGCACGAGGAGGGAGAACAAATACCGTCCATCTGTTATTTATTTGCTTAGTTTTATTATCAAGCTCGAACAATCATGTTGCGTTTTTCAAACATTCCAGTCAGTGTTCACGATGCAATTTCGTTATACGAATGATATGCATGATATGGACCAGACATACGTGGGCGATTTTTTGTGTTCCTGAGCTTGAAATGCGGGTTCTACAACGAATGTTTAGAATTGCTGCTGGAATTATTCACTTCATTCAAGTCGGAATGACATTCTGAATGAATAGTTTGAGTGCCCCACAATAGTTGCAATTCAATGGAGTAATGTTTGCTCTGTAGGTAACCAGGCCGTGAAATCTTGATGTCTGTTGTTTCGCGACAAAACTCAAAGATCAGTAAAGCCCAGCATGCAAGGTGAGTTCGATGGGCATGTTATTTGGCAGGACATTACAGACTATATCGTCATCGTTGATGTACCTAATCCTGTGGCTTCGTAATCTTCAGGGCAGTGAAGTTTGAGTTAACTACGTTTTCTGAGGATTTCACTGATTTTTTAATGCTTTAGGCTCCAGCTGGACTCTCTAAATTATTAACTCTTCACAATTATTAAACTCGTGTGATATGAGACACAACAAAATGCAGTTGGTGTGTGGCCAAATGCAATATTCTGTTCGATTCATCATTTGATTTGAACAGAAAATGAGAAATCGAAACGCAGCTGAAGGTCCTGCTGTGCTTACAACGTACAGGAATTATGTACATACAAGATATATGACTAATTTTGATATAAGTCTGGCAAACATTTACCACATTTACTGTGAAATTATGAAATTATGAGTTTCTAGGTTATGAATAAGCGCTCGATTTTTCGTGAAATTTGCACAAAGTCTAAGGTTTTTGTTTGGTGAACGGTTATTAAAGTAGTTTTTTGTAGGCCTGGATGACCTGAAGAGTCCATTCCTGCAATACTGTAAAATAAGATTTGAGGACCAACTAGCCCAGTCTGGATAGGTTGCTACTAATTCGAGATATTGCCCCTTTCGGCGCCAAGGTTCTTCTGCTACATTTTCTCGATAAAGAGGTGGATTAGTAACCTAGTATTTTTTTGTGGCGGTTTTTGGACATGCTGACGTTATTACTAAGGTATGACCGCACAATTTGGTAAACAGTTCCAAATTGTTGGTATCATGATTAATTGAAAGGTTTCAGTAACTGATGCTCTGAGCGGGAATGGCTTCCGTTTTTATTGATTGTTTCTATTCCAAGGGTTATTAATTCGATCAAAGAGTCGTTCGAGGCCAGCTCTAGTAAACCTTTTATACTTTTAACCAAATTATTTGAGGTTGCATAAGAGTTTCTTGCGACATCACTCATGTCCAAGACATGACAGTGTTGTCAGGAATGACAATATTCTGCCAGCAAAATAAGTTCTTATATTCTAAACTTCAGTGCAAACTAGCTCATAAACTTTACTTGAAAGTCCGTGTTGTGATTCCAGAAGGAATATTTTTATTGCATTGCAGATACAAATAGTGCTGTTAGGAACTATAAATTGATGTCATCGTTAGTAGACAGTTCTAAGTAGGTACACATTTATCCGGATTTATTCCGTCGTACTTTGCCGGCACAGTCAAACTGCACATGGTAATAGATGTTATCTCAACAGTCAGGGTTCATTTCGTTGACATTCATACCGTTTTGGCACCATTACCGAGAACATATTTGTTATTTTTACCTTGGCTGTTTGTCTCGTACTGCTCGTTTCCTCGCTTGTCCCCCAATTCACACCTCGCACTTTCGACGTCCATTTTTTTCTCTCGTCTTCTCTCACACCGTTCTCGATTTGTGATCATGTAACACGCCATAACAGTTCCGAAAGCCGTTGTCTGCGTCCATCTGCTCTTTCAAAATCAACTTCATTCAAAAAAATTCGGCTTTAACTGAGTTACTAGTTTGGTGTTCAAAATTCATAACGTCAATATAATTAAATAAATCTTCGCCATTACAGGATCAGATTTACATAAATCAAGCGCGGATCAGATCAATTCCATTTCTCTCGCGATAATTCAACATCATAAATCTATATTGAGAGTTCAGGGAAGTGGAGTGTCGGTGAAATTTGTTTTATAGTGTTTTAGATGTTATTGAGAAGGCTCTGTTGAATATCTCTTGAATCATTTGATTTTGCAGTAAAATGTTTTATGACATATCCATTAATCACTGTTTAATACAGACCCTCCAGGAACTTGGGAAGGGCACGAGAGTTCAACATCACACTCATATTCTTAATGGGTCACCGTTCCGGAATATTTTATTGTTTCCCTGAGAGGGAACACGTATCAAGATACTAATGTGGAATTGTTTTAGATTTTCATTATTCGTTACCTGCTGAGATATCATATTGAGATGCCGTTAATGAACAGTCATTTATTGATTATATATCCTGTGACATCAAAAATTGTCCACTCGAAGTTCATAATAGCATAAAACCAATTCGTTTATTCGTTGAAAAATAGCCATTGTTAACATTTCGAAGATATCTGAGTTGTTATTTTAAATGTTGACGAACCAGCTCGGTAGCCGAGTGGGTAGCGTGTCGGAGTCTCCTCATAACAGACGTTCATTGGAGGCTGGAGATTATAGGTTCGCGCCTACCTGACCCCGAGTCAGACATTCTGGCCGATCTCTTAATTGGTAAAAAGACCAGCGTATAAATGCCGTGGATAAAATAATAGAGGCTATCAGGTGGCAGCAATGCTGCAACCAGCTATA
>SDVV010020350.1:0-13338 GCA_016164225.1 Gammarus roeselii
ACACGGCGCACACCACACACCTTCTTCGCACATCTCAGCAACGAATCCCTTAACGTCTCCCATTCTTCCTCCACATCTCTCAGATCCTGTCCTCTCACGTTGTCATATTCTTCCTTCAACGCCTGCTGAAACTCTTCGGCTCTACTTTTCACATTCAGTCCACTCACTTTCACTACCTCTTTTCCTCCTCCCACTCGTTTGTTGCCTTTCCACTTCTGCTCCACTCTTAATCTGCCTTCCACCAGCAGATGGTCAGACACTCCTCCACCCTCCCCTCTCAACACCCGCACATCCAACAGCCTCTTCACCACTCTCCTCGATATCAGCACAAAATCCATCAGTGCTCTCTCCACCATTGCACCATGGGCCATCCTCACCCATGTGTACTTGTGGCCATTCAGACAGTGCATTTAACATTAACAGTTATTGCTCGTTAATACGTGGCTATTCAGACGATGCATGTGGAGTTTTTAGCCAGATAGCTACCAACAAATATTATAAATGAGTTGCTAATTATTCCAGCGTTTAACAAAAATTATGTATTGGAAAGTATACTAATGATATTTGCCAAGTAGCCATAGCTATATCAACCAGCCAATAGAAAATCGGACTCTATAAAAGCATAAAATAGTCAACGTACCGAAACGCAATGTTCATCGCGTATATCAAGCCTGATGCATTTGTTGCACAGCATAATATACCATCACTTGCACAGCTAAGCCATCTCTGTCTGTTCCAGTTGTTATACAAGCGCAGTGTGGAGGCACTCGTCGCCAGTGCCAGCAGTCCCTCAGCGGAGGAGATGACTTCCGACAACAGCGCCCTTTGGCAGCGCCTGGACGGCGTCAGGGAGCAGTTGCAATCACTGCCAGAGAGGGTGGATGACCTGGTACTGTCTATGTATCCGCCAATCAATTACGACAACCTCAGGAAAAATGTGAGTATCTTTGACGCAGAACAGCCATAAAAGCGGAGTTCACTTGGTGACATTTCCTGATTCTATTTCAATTCTTCTTTGTATTCACTCTTGCATTGAGGCATTAATGTCAAATAAGATATGATTAGATTAGAGCGACAAGGCTTTTTAGCCCACTGGAGTTGGCGCCGAATGTTGGAATTAGGTGACGATCCAGTTGTTCTTGCTTAGCCCTAGTTCTCTCTGCGATGCAGGTGCCACAGGCGACGCAGCTCAAACGCCTGGGTACCCAACATCATGTGCAAGTTGGCAATGTTACGACCGGTGGAGGTCCCTATATTAGAACGACACCTCTAAAATAATTGATGCTGCCTTGCGGGCGCTCCAACCGATCAAACAACGACGGGATATGATGATTGAGTCTGCCGGGTGAAGTGGAAGAGCACCGTAGGCACTGATCGGAAGGGTCGTTTCCCAGTCTTTGTTGGTGTGACTGGAGGGCCGTGTGGTACCCTCATCTTTGCTTTGACTTGTGAACCCAATAACATTTGGGGTGGATGTATGATTATTAATTTTATAGATAATCAACACTTTATTTTAGTATTTTTTCTTGAGAAGCTGTGAGACCCTCTTGAGTCTCCTCTGAGTCCTTGAACCTCTGCTCCCCCCTCCCAACGCTGTAAAACCCACACACAGAGGAATATATAAATGTGCAACGCTTGAGTAGAGAAATTAGTTATTACAGTTCACAGCATTGCTGACGCACAGGGAGAGAGGTGCGTCAAAATCAGTCGGAACATGTTGAGGAAAGTCGAGTTGGGTACGTTGAGCCGAGACTGGCCGAAATGATTCGAGACAAACCAAGACGAGCTGAGACGACCTCTCAGGGACCCGGGGAGCTCGGGGGACTTGGGTTACCCTCCGGGGCTCATCGGGGTCTTTTGGGACCCAAGGAACCTTTGCCCCTCCCCCCTCCCCCACACCTGTTATATACTTCAATTTAGGTTTCTTATAATCTGGTACAAATGCAAGTTGAAAATGAATAAACCAGTGGTTTTAAAATATTATTTTGAATTAAAACAAAGTAACATGTCAACAGTTCGACTCGCAATAGAGCACTAAACACTGATTGTAATATAAACGGACACAACGGAATAAAAGTGTAAATGAACAGCAAAAAGAAATGTTTTGAGTGTAAAGGGAAAAACGAAGAAAAGAAAGCGGAAAGCGAAAGCGCCCACCCTCCACACGATGGCTCCGCTATTGAAGCGTGATATGTTCCACAATTTAGTCCTGCACCCTGAAATAATATGGGAGGGCTTTATTTATGTGTATTAAGTGGTCCTCCAATAAGGGAACCACTCACTTTTTGGGCCTCTCCCCAAAGAGGCGTGGCGTCTTAAAGCCTTCGCCTTATTAGCATACAAAATGAACTTGGGCCGTTTACTAATTTACAGGCTCCTCCCATCTTTCTGTTCACAATATATGATAACCCTGAGCTCAACAGTGTGAAACACAGCCCCTCTTTGTAATTGGATCTAGTCCATACAATGCTGACTCGTCGAGTTTTACAGGATGCCTACATGGCCCTACACTCGTCAACGTCTCCTACGTCAATGTGATCCTTATGGGGGACCACCTGCTTTTGGAGGGGAACTGGAAAAATATGCAAGGCAAGGGATTTCTTTGTGTAACCTAAGCTAGGGTTAACAGGCCTAAGACCTACAGTTTCTCGGGCATACACAACGCATCTCTTTGTTGTTATGTTCGATTAGCAATGTTTCCAAATATATGTGCTAGCTGAGGCTGATCATAACACACCGCTCCTACCCTAAAATGCTTGAGTAGAAAAATTAGTCGCCAGGATTACCGGCGCAGAGAGGGAGAGCCGCGTCAAGGCTGGTCGAGATCAGTCGAAACATGTCGAGACAAGTCGAGCTGGGCGCGACGAGTCGAGACTGGCAGAAATGAGTCGAGACAAGCTTAGATGAGCTGAGACGAGTAGACTCGGGGAGCTCGGGGGACCCTGAGGACTTTGGTTACTCTCCGGGACTCATCCGGCTCCTCTTGGACCCGTAGGAACCTCTGCCCCTCACCCTATTCCCCTAAACAATAAGTATGATGTCAATAATCTGAGCAGTTTTTCAGCCCATGATGAACCTGCTCTTTCTTTTTTACGATCCACAATTTATTAAAGTAATGCTAGTGTACTTGTGCGAGAGTTCCTGTTTGTAATTTTGTGAATGTGTTTTTTCAGTCAGTGCTCGCTCGCGCGTGCGCGGGCTATTTGTAATTTCTGTTGTTGACATTTTTCCGCGTAACTGTAAACCTTGTGGTGCGTTGCGGTTGAGCTGATCCGTGAAGCCGTAGACCTTGTACCGATTTCGACGATACAATCTGTGCGCACTGGCATGCGGACATTTTACTCTTGAGGTTCTGTGGGTTGGAGGCGGGGATTTGTTTCGTCTGAGTCATTATCATACCTGAATAAATAGATTGTACTAAAAATAAACTAGACCGCGTGGCTGTAAATATTGTGTCGCGTTGCTGTCGGAGCTGCTTTTGTCCGTGTAGCCGTAAACCTTGTACCAATTTCGACGATACTATATGTGCGCACTGGCGTGTGTACATATTACTCATCAAATTCTGAGGGGCTGGAGGCGGAGATTCATTTCGTTTCGTCTGAGTCTTTATCTTACTTAAATAAATAAATTGTACTAAAACAACCGACCGCGTAGCTGTAAACATTGTGTTGCGTTGCTGTCGGAACTTACTTTGCCCGTGTAGCCGTAAACCTTGTACTAATCTCGACGATGCTACATGTGCGCACTGGCGTGCATACATATTACTCTTGAAGTTTTAAATGATTGAAAGCGCAGATCCGTTTGTCTAAACATTTTTCTTGTGCGCACCAGCATGCGTCTGACACGACTAAAATTTTCAAAATGTTATAACTTTGACAACGTTGTTTTTCTCGCATGCCGAGGCGTGCGATCCTACTGGAATACATGAACGTCGAGCCCTACGGGGGAGCCTGTTATGACTCACGTTGGGGCTCTGGTGGAAATGAGGCTTAAATCAAATCAAATCAAAACTCATTAACAGTTCACTCATTGGGTGTCCACAATTTTTCCATCTACGGTTGGTGACTCAAAAGGACTGTGTGGGCTCAATTTGCAGCCAGTTCCAGAGCTGTGAAAAGTGTGCATCTGTTTTTGCATAGTTGTGTTGTCTGTTGGTTAAAGAATGGTGGTAAAAAGTGCCGGTGTGCTGCCGGTGTGTTATGTATATTTAGGTGAGTTTGACGTGCGTTCTGTAGGTGGTGACAGAGATATGGCGGGTCCACTATTTGGTTGAAAAATTGTGTACTTCTCATATCGAAATGTTCGCAGGGGAGGACCTAGGTGGCCCATGCAAATAAGGAATGGGTGCTGTCTGTGTACACCCCATTGCGATGCTTAATGCCGTGTTCTGTATCCTTGGTTGGGAGCGAATGTACGTGGGAGCAAGGTCAGAACATCCGGCAGTGTTTGTTTTGAAAATTTTCGGCTAATTCTTTCAATCTGCGTTGTGTGCCGTGCTGCAACTATACCGCGGAAAGATATGCGTCATATATGGCTTAGACTTTTTTAAGGTATTGCTCCTCATAGTAAAACCTAGAAGAAACTGTGTCCAGTTTCCCATATATATATATATATAATTTATGCGTCGTACCCCGTAGTGGGGGTGTTGAAGTCCTGCTACCGTAACCCCTGCGTGTCGTGGGAGGCGACTAGAAGAGGCGCCCTGTAACCGGAGCTTAGAATTGTGCTACTGTAACCCCTACGTGTCGTACGAGGCGGCTAATAAGGGGAGAGGAGAGGGGGCAAGGAATCCCCTTCTCTGTAAAATTCTCCCTAAAAAACAACTAGACGAGCTCACGCCTTTCCGAACCCTATTATTAGGGTCGCTGAATGTGCGTAGTTGCAACACGAATAAAGCAAAGAGGCGGGAGTTTAGGAAGATGTTTGCGAGGAGGAAGTTAGATGTGTTGGTGTTGAGTGAGAGACTAAGTTGAAGGGTAAGACCCAATGTGAGTTTGGAGTGGTAAGTGGAAGAAGGTTGGGCACGAGAAGGTGTGGTGTTGTTATTGAATGATCGACTGGATAGTAGTGTTATTGAGTGGAAAGAGGCGTCCTCAAGATTGATGTGGGTGAAAGTCAAGTTACATACAGATACAGCTACAGACACTCGACCGAAATCCCGCAGCAAGGGAGGTGGCCGACGGCAAGGTGCACCTCACACTCTCATACACTCGAACACCTTAGCCCTTTTGCGCAAAAGGGTTCGGCCAGGAACCCCGCAACACACCCTCTGGGTCATGAGAGCGGTTCGATGTCAGTGTTGGCAGCAGGACCCGACAGAGTGACTGGTTTAACCCTGCTGCGTCATGATGACCGGTCCCCCCCCTCGCCCACGACCATCCCGTCTCTCAACGATATGCCTAGAGCCCGAAAGCACATCAGGGCAGCGTCAAAACTCATCCATTCACAATCATTCTCCACTCACGCCTATCCAGTGCACGTTCTCTTGCTATCTCCACGCCTCTGCCTTCAACACCCTTTTCACCGATATCCCCTCATCCATCCTCACTATGTGTCCGAACCATCTCAGAACACGCGAATCAGCTCTGTCCTTTAACTTCTTCACCATCCCCGTTCTAATTCGAACCACTTCGTTCGTGAACCTGGCCCTCAGCGACACCACTGTCATGCTCCTCAAACATTCCATCTCGAAAACATTCAACCTTCTTCTCTCCTCTGCTCCCACCTCCTAAGTCTCAGCTCCGTACAGCATGGTTGAGACATCGATACTTTCATCCAGCTCTCACTTTGGTTAAGAGAGACAAAGTTCTAAATCAGTCGAAAACTACGTTCAACGAATATTATCGAGATTCTCTCGTAATGCGTCTCTGTAATGTTTTCTCTTCAAGATTCATTCGAATAAAAGCAGGAACGCAATGCTAAACCATATATGTGGCTCTTATTACATTACAGAGAAATAGCTTTTATTGAGAGAATCGAGATAGCAAAAGTTGTAACGTAATCAACACATATTGCCCCTAGTATGAGAGTGGGTGACAAAATAATGTTAAATATACCAGCATCAACAATGGGTACCATAGCTCCGAAAAAGTAAATACATATTTAGTAATCCAACGTAATCCATAGCTCGATGACTTAGCGTTGAGAGCCTCAGAACGAAATGGTAACTTAAGTTTAAATGTACTATAATACGGAGAGGTGTTTGGGACACTAGCAGATGCAATGTCCTGAACCTTAGAAGCGAGAAAAGCTGTCTACCTGGTTCCTAGAGAGATGCAATGTTGGTTAGGCTTCTCCACTGTAAATAGGTACTTATACACGAACACGTGGGGCAACTGCCAGAATGCTTGGATATGATGTCATGGAGAAGTACCCCACGCGTCCAAGCGAGAGACGAGGTATACTTTCTAGCATCGTCAGCTTTAGTGAAGGCATTCTGTGTGGCCTCATTGATAAGCGAACAGATGTAGTGCCCGACCGATGACGCCTTGAGTGGCTTGCCTGAAGTAGGATGGATGATCAAGAAGTCTTAGTTTGACGGGAATCGTCCTACTTAGGCTTTGAATGCGGTCATGGGGCACAGGTCGTGTGCCCGGCCAACCGGCAGCAGTGAGGCGATAGAGATGAGCGGTGGCGTGTGGGTGAGGGTCAGGTTTTTGCACAAGAACCTGTCAGCGGTCATTATGAGCGCGCATGGAGGGTTCTTGGAGAAATGTAGTCCCGTGCGTGACATGGCTGCAATCTCAGAGACCCTGTTACCCGCTGCGGGAGCGACGAAAAGCTGTTATCTGAAAGAGCGCCAATACTGACGTCGTCAGAGTATGGAAGCTAGGAGAGGCAAGCATGTCGAGAACCGGCTCGAGCTTCCACTGCGGCGCGAAACGTCTGTGCGGTATGTTCTCGTAGAAATGGGCCCTTGCCAGTACCTTAAAGATCGCCTCGTAGGTAGTGACGCCAAATCCATGGGAAAGAGGCAAATGAAGCGCATTCCTGTAAACCAAAGTTGTACAAGGTTTAAGCTGCTTCTGCTTGCCGGCGTAGTGCAGGAACGTCAAGAGGGTGGACTGGTTGATGGACTGGATCTTCGTGGCGCGTAGCAACGCTTTAAAACGAGTCCAGTCGCTTCGGTATTGGCGTAGGTGGACTGTCTGTGTTGATGTGGTCTATTGTATTTGATTGCGAGCACCGCTTTTGAAAATCGAATGCGAGATAACGCGAAAAGGGTCATGACGTTAGAGGCACCTCCCTGCCTTAGACTCGCTGGGGTCCGTCGAAGGCGAGCAAAATTTCACTGAAGGGCGCGCCGACCTTGGGCCACCACAGTGCGTTGGGGTGGTCGGGAACCACGAGAACGCCACTGTAGTGGTACGTTTCGAGCTTGTAGAGCACCTGGGGAATTAGGTTATATATAGGGAACAGGTATATTTCCCTCCACTGATTCCAGTCTCATTGAAGAGAATCCCCTAAAGGTGCTCGTGGATGATAAAACGGAGCTGCAAATAGTGGGAGGTTGTGGTTCCCAGGATGCGCGAATAGGTCTATTTGTATAGTCCCGCGCAGGGTAGAGAGGCGGGAGATGCATTGAGGCGTCAGCGCCCACTCCGTTTCTACCGATAGGAGATGTGAGAGCTGATCTGCCCAAACGTTTTCCGATCCGGGAAAGTAGGTTGAGAGAAGAGAGGTTACTGCGCTGGAAGATCTGTAGGAGCTGTGCTCCGAACTTCTGCGACGCCGGGGCCTTGCTGGAGCCCAAGTGGTTCACCATGGCTACCGCCGCCCTGTTGTCGGACCACACGCGGACTGTAGTGTGGTGCCAATGAGCTCGTGCCCCCCAGCGCTTGTACGATGGAAACCGATTCCTTCACCGTAATATGGAAATTGTGTTCTAATGGCGACCAGCAGCCGTATGGCTGCTGATCGCTGCAGAATACGGCCCTCCACGCTTCGTGCGATGCATCCGTCCACAGGAGGTGCTCCGGTAGCGGCATGACTAACGGTCCGTGTTAGTGAAGGAAGGCCTCGCTGCTCCAGTGCTGTGCGTCATGGCGGTAGGGATTGTCTAGAAGGCTGGGCTTGCTTGAAAGGTGCAAGAATCGTGCTGTTAGCACCACCTCGTTGAAGTGGTGAGCATGACGTAGGTAAGGTGTGAGGAAATTTATTAGGCCGAGGAAACTCTGATGCTGTTGAAGAGAGAGGGTTCCGCGGGAAAGTATCTCCGGGACAATGTCCCTGCAGCGGTCGATGTGCTGTGAGGTCGGGGCGATGGACCCTTCCTCTCCATTGAGGTTAGCCCCCAGGAAGTCGATCTGCTGGGTGGGTTCAAGAATAGACTTTCCCAGGTGGACGTGGAGTCCTAGCTCGAGGAGAAGGTCGCAGGCCGTCTGGGTGTTGCGCCGGCATTGATGTGCTGTCGGTGCCCAGAGCAGCCAGTCGTCGATGTAGAAGGCCGCATCTATCCCTTGCTGTTGGAGAAAACGATGGAGTAGCTCCGCGACCGTTGTAAAGATTTTTTGTCCCAGGTTGAGGTTGAATGGGAGGGCCGAGAAAAAGTACAGTTGGCCTCGCAGTTTGAAGGTCAGGAACTTTTGGAACCTGGGATAAATTGGAACATGTGGGAAAGCGTCCTTGATGTCCAACTTTGTGAACGAATACGAGTTCTGCTCGTATTCGTTGCGGGTTTGTTGTTCGGAACGTGGAGACCGGGATGTATTTGTTGAGTTTGGTGAGGTCTATCTCCAGGCGATCCCCTCCCGAGTCCTTGGGGACTTCAGAGATGCGAAATACGAAAGCTGGTTGTCTGGGCATCGCCTTGACTATGCCTTTGCGTGGGAAGTCCAATACGAGGGTTTTGAGAACGTCCTCGTGTTGTCGGTGAGAGACAGTGTAATCGAGCGGAGGGGGTCGTGGTGTTCACCTCCAGGAGAGGCCTGTGGAAAGGATGCGTTTGACCAAAGGCGTGGTCTTGATCCAGTGCGCCAGGCGGTTCCTAAGGGTCGCCGGAAGAGCGTCAGAATTCACGGCAGGGAGGGCGGTCCTGCTGTCCGTAGTCACCTGTGGGCTTCGCGTGGGATGGGAAGGGTCGTTTGTTTGCCGAGGTTCCCCGACTTCTTTCGCGACCTCCCCTCCTTTGATCATACTGGTTGCGTTCCCGAGCCCCCAGGGCAGTGGGGAAGTGTGACCCTGAGCTTGTATGTGGGGTACTGGAGACTTCCCGCCTCCCTTGGGGTTGCCTGGCGCCGTGCTGGAACGTAGTTCGAACCCTGTTCGGTGTTGGTCAACCACGAAAGAAACTCATTGCTATCCCGATTTGGCTGACGAGAGAATTCTGTGCGATAACTTTCTGGTGTTGCGGAGGTAGCAGTACCTCTGTCCTGCTACGTAAATTTTCCAACGCCTGGAAAGCCTGTAAGATTGCCTCGTCGGTGAATAGTTGCGGTTCAAATACTGACCCTGCTAGGAGGGTTGTCTGAACGGATTCCGGGGCCAGCTTGTCCAGCGTCTGAAGTCGAATCTTGTACCTGCACTGAGCAGCTACGCTCAGGGATAACGACTATAGTTTGTGAATGGAACCTGTGGAGAGCTCCGACAGACAATGGAGTGACCATGGGGTAAACCGCGTGTCATCTGTCAGAACGTCAGTAATGTGCTGAAGCTGTAGCCGCGCAGATTTTGAGCAACTTGAGTGCGGAGTTCGAAATTCTTGGCCCGTACTTCTATGGAAATGTGATGGACAGGGAAAGCGATTTTACCCTTTGTGGCCTCGGAATGGCTTTTGAAGAGAGGATTGGAGCATTCGCAAATTCCATCAGGGACCTGACTATAGGCAGAGTGCTGTTAGCACTAAGTGCGCGTTCGACCAATCGTCGAGGTCCTTTGGCGCCAAACGGGTGGGCAGGGCGTCATTGATTTGCGCGAGAAGTTTGGGTAGTGCATTTGGAATACATTCCAGAACGAACAAACCGCCCTCTCTGGTGGTCATCCCCCGATGGGTGGGCTGCTCAAACGCAAAGACTCTCTTAATAAGCTAGAGACGGAGCTTCTTGGAAGCCACTGGCGGCAGAAAAGAAGTGGACATACGGACGAGTAGCTGAACTGAGGTGCTTGTCAAGTCCACCCTGCGAAATAATGAAGGTTCTCTTGAACCTTGAAAAGATTATTGGGTGGCTCTATGGTGTAGACCTCAAAGTCGCAGCTCACTAACTCCTCTGTGTACGTCGCGCTTAGGAGAGGGTCATACCTCCTCTCCTCCGTGAGGGGGGGGGGGCGAGGGGCTGGGCGTCAACCTAGGGAAACTCCATCGGAGTGTCCATGGGCATCGTCCTGAAGCGATGAGGTTGTGAGGGTGTTGGAACGGCCTGGTGCCGTGAACTGCTGTCTGTCAGCCTCCGGTAAGCGTATATGCAGTGAGTCAGGACGAGGCGAGCGAGTAGTGCGGTGCGAGTGGTGGGAGGAGGAAGAGTAATATTACGAAGGCTAGGGGTGTTCTTCCTCTGTAGGTGCCTCCTCCTCTCCCAACGGGTGGTCAAATTCTGCCCCTCCGTCCTCTTCCTCGCCCGATTGTGATAGGGTTCCTCCTCGTACTCTTCATTGCCTTCCTATCCTTGATCCCGCCCTTCCAGATCTTGGAACCTGGCTTCCATTTCGCTGGAAAGGGACTTGAGTCGAGCCTCGAATCTGTCTTCTAGAGAACCGAGCGCCAAGAGCACCTTGCGAGTTTCGTGACCATGGATGAACTAGGGGGACCAGGCGTCGAGGCGTCTTCAGTGGGGTGCGGGGCTAGATTGGTGGCGAGTGGTTTATGTCGGGGGCTGTGCGGGTCCTCGGGCGACATTCCTGTACGTGCCAGTTTGTGGGCCGGAGCGGATGCTGAGCTGACTCAGTTATGTTTGTATCGGTGATAGAAGACTCTGAAATGTGGGGGAAGGGGATGGGGAGGAGCAGTGTCCTGAGTGACGTTGCGGCTCCCTCGTCCGATGCGGTCTGCATGGACACTGAGAGCATTCCCGGATCCCCAGGGATGTATTCCCGCTGCGAGTGAAACGCCTGCTGGTTGGGCGGTAGTATATCCGGTGTGCTGTCCTCCTCTACGAGGAAGTGCGTTCCGAGATTACCTAGGTTGGCGTGTGACCTCTGTCGAGCATCTGTAAACCGGAATTTGAGGGTGGGGCCGGCACATTGGGGCTAGAAGACCGTGGGGGGGAACTGTTCGCGTGAGCAAAGACACGCGAGCCCCTGGACGTGTGGGAGGAAAGACGACCTGTGCCACCTGTTGCCTTACTGTCCTCCTTTGCTTTCTTCTTCTTTCTATTTTTGTAGTAGCGAGGTGGGTTGTGTTGCGGGCCCGGAATCGTAAGGTGGCGGAGGTCACGGGGCAAAAATGACATTTTGTCCGATGTGACGTCACTTGTGTATCTCCGTCTCATTGCCCGATATCTGTTAGGAAAGCCTCGAAGGCCGCACCGCCTGGGTTCGCAATTGGCATGTAGGTCATCTTGTGGCAGAGCATAGACACATTGGGAGTAGGTGGTTCGGGAATCCGATGGTCCTTGGTTTTCAAGAGCCGTCCTGTGGCTCGTGAACGCTCGCCCGACGCGGAGAGAAATGGAGAGAGAAGTATAAGCCGGTTGTAATGATCGTAAGGTGGATCAGAGCGCCTGCTTTATATTGCTCTGTTATTCGTAAATGGCAATAATGAGTATGCTAGGCAATATTGCAGAAAGAAAAACGATGTATTTAGTTTTTTCCCTACAGGGTACTGTCGTGCGGCATATTATGTCCTTCGACCTGTGAATGACCTTCGAAAATAATGTCCTTCAACATCTATTGTCCTTCGACATGTAATGCCCTTCGACATTTTATGTCTTTTGACAATTTATAGCTTTCAACATTTTGTCATTTAAAGGCATTTCAACCATTGGTGTCCTTCGACAATAATGTCCTCCAACAATTAATGTCCTTTGACAATTAATGCCCTTCGACAATTAATGTGTTCTACAATTAATGTTCTTTGACAATTAATGTCCTTCAACAGTATATGTCTGCCGACAGTTAATGTCCTTCAAGAATAATGTCCTCTGACAATTAGTGTCCTATGTCATTTGATGTATTTCGACAATTAATGTACTTCAACACTTAATGTTATTCGACATTTGATGTCCTTCGACAATTATTGTCCTTCAACATTTGATGTCCTTCAACATTTGATGTCCTTCGACAAGTGATGTCAGTCAACAATTAATGTCCTTAGACAAGTGATGTCTGTCGACGAATTATGTCCGTCGGGGACGAGGCAGGGCACACTGAGACAGCATATTCAGAACGTTTTCGCACTTGTAGATCCCATCTGTGGCTCTGTAGAGACAGTAGGTCACTAGCCCACTGCCCAGATGGGCCGCCTCGTACCGAATCTTACCTATCGTATAGGTGCTAGGACCCTGTGGGTCCAGTGAGGCGGGAAAGTGCTGTAATCAGAAGCTTAGTGGCGTGTGCCTCTGTCAAGCAGCTGCGCTCAAATGAATTCCGGGGTAAGGTAGACCTCCCTTATATAGTGTAGGGAAAGGGGGTGTTCAGCCGGTTCCGGCCGCCGGACGCTATTTTGTATCTAAGCGACAACTGTGTCCGAGCAGCCATGTTAAGTCGAAACCTAAAAACCCGGGGATAATTGAGAAACTTTGAAAAGTTCCGAAACTCCCGATTAAAGTTATAAGACACATAGGTCTAAATCTGTCGGAAAGTACTTTCGACGAATGTTATCAATATTCTCTCTTGAATACGACTCTGTAATGTTTCCTCATCAAGATGCATTCCAATGAAAAGCAGAAACGCTATGCTGACACTATGGCTCTTACGGAATGGAAGACAAAACGACGTTGTTGGAATTCGAACGGGGATGGTGCAGAAGTTAAAGGCCAGAGTAGATTCGCGTGTTTCGAGATAATTCCGAAACAAGATGGTGAAGAAAGCGAAGGTGAGGGGACGTAAACCTAGAGGTAGACCGAAGTTTGGGTGGATGGATGGACGGCGTGTAACATGCGCGAGGAAAGAGCGACGCGAGCGTGGAGGTAGCAAAAGTACGTGCAATGGAAAGGCGTTAGTGGAGAACGTACGATTTTTCCGACTCCAGCTCGTAGCTTTGAGCAGAGGCAGTATCGTAACCAATGAGTGACCAGTGAGTAAGAAAACACCATCGCATACTGTTCTTCGCGTCTAAGCTCCATAGTTTACAAGTTTCCAGGGTATAGAAACTTTTTTTTGCTGTATCAAAATAAGAGCCGGTCACCGCTCTAAGCCGAATATCGCTCCGAGACCGAACATCGTCTCGTAAAGGTTAAAGTTTTC
>SDVV010020351.1:0-13338 GCA_016164225.1 Gammarus roeselii
TTCCTTCACAAAAAAATGCATATATGGACTCCCAATCTCACGCACCTGACTTCCCTCTTTCCCGTCACACTCTATGAACCGTCGATACCTCCGTGACCTAAATAGAATACCGCAGTCGCGATAAGACCCCAACAAATGCATTAGCGAGTCACAAAAAAAAACTCCGTTCATGGAATCTCTATGAAGCAAAAAATGCATTAGCCTGTCCGAGTCACTATCAAATAACGTACTTCATAACCAATACATTCGATAAAAGCTTCAAATATCTAGCCATCCTATTTCCTTCACTAAAAGCATACATTCTAATTATCGTAATACCTTCACAAATAACATACATAGAGTCACTAATATATAACTACAGTATCAGAGAAATGCAGCGTCTGAGTCACTAACAAATAACATACTTCATAACCAATACATTCGATAAAAGGTTCAAATATCTAGTCATCCTATATCTAATTCCTTCATAAATAACATAAATCCTAATTCCTTCACTAAATCCTTCACAAAAAATCATACATCCTAAATCCTTCTCAACTAACAAATCACCCTAACCAATACATTCGATGAAAGATTCAAATATCTAGCCATCTTCATCTAATTCCTTCACAATTAACATATATCCTATTTCCTTCTTAAATAACATATATCCTAAATCTTATCTATCTAATACCTTCACTAAAAGCATATATCCTAAATCCTTCACAAAATAACAAACATAGAGTCACTAATTATCCAGGGCGGTTTATGTAACACTTTTCCAGGGCGACTTTCGTACCTACTTTCTGGCTGGTCCGTTTCGTACCTACTTTCTGGCTGGGCCGTTTCGTACCTACTTTCTGGCTGGGCCGTTTCGTACCTAATTTTTAGGGCGATTTTCGTACCTTATTTTTAGGGCGGTTTTCGTACCTATATATACTACTCATGCGGGAATGAACATCTAGTAAAGACATGCGAACGGCTAACATAATTGAGATGTACATTAAATATTGAAATTTTTTAACACTAACACTCTAAAGAAATCCGATAGATTTGTTCTCCAAAACGACATGGAATCGGACCCAAATCCAATGTCGAGAGGTAAAACATATCAATATTTTGGATCATTACATCCAATTAAGTGTATTCTATACCGAATATTTTAGGAAAATGGGCGAATTTATATCAAATACAGATGTATTCCTATGATGATCAATCAAAACATACAAATGACCAATCAAAACATACAAAAACAACTATAAAATAGCTAAATAAGATTCCTTACTCTACCATAACCGACAATGATTAACTATTATCTACGGTTTATCCTACCACACTCAGATGATAAATCCTACTACAATATCCCACGTCATCTGGTTCATGACTAAGATCACATACCAACTAACATGACAGTCATACCAAAAATATCTGATATATAACACTGAGTTCATGAGAATATTTTTTTTTTGCTACGATACCTGTTCAAATCTATAACAAATTCCTAGACCTAATTGATGCTATGCCTCTAGTGGCACAAATCCAAGCCCCTGCGTCATAACAACAAACTCTATAATGCTTTACTAGGTCACTTCTAAGCAATCTACCACTGATATATAACAAATTTAGAGGCAACACCCAGTCATGATACAATACCTCAGACGTGCCATGCATCTGTTTAGTCCGTCATCTCTGAACAACGTCGAGTAAAGTCACACCCTGGACAAAACCAAGAATTTATACACAGGTACAGTGGTTAATAAGGTGGCTGACATGAGTCTCAAAAATTGTGGTCTTAAAAAAGCTGGGCTTCTGTGCACTGATGACATAAGTGAATCACTATAACGATCAGCAGCTTGTCGGGTAACCTCTCTAACAAACACACGGAAGTTAGGACCGACATCCACAAGAACTTACAAATTCACGTTGAACATGGATGAACTTCAAATGACAACCAAAAAGTGCAAAGCACCTCTACACCATGACACATCCGTCCAGAAAATCGTCTTCTAAAACGTTACAATATACACTTACTAGGGTTCAATGACAAAATTCCACAAAGATACAGTACGGACTTACACGTTTTAAACATACATTCCTATGATTATCGTGGAAGAATCATTCAACAACAACAACAACAACTATAAAAAAGAGCCATATAAGATTCTCTACTCTGCTCTGATTTATATTAAAAATTGTAATGCACTATGGTATCCATCATAGTAAATCGGTCTACTTACACAAATAGGCATAAACACAACGAGCTTTTGCCTAAGGGACTCTATAACTCCATTAAACTTTGAAGAATGGTTCTACACTAAATATAAATTACCGTAACAGCAAGACTGAGTTTGTAACAAATCGAATCTTCTATATCTATAATAACCACGTCAAACATTGTACCAGGATGTAAAAAGATTTATGAAACACTAAAAATATACAACTTGAAACGAAATTATATATGAAATAAGATTCTACATTGCAGATACAAACGTAATATATTCTGATATTGTATTAAATACCCAATACCTTGCATCGAAGATGTAAACTGTACAGAGAACATACATAACTGGAAGGCACGTACTAAAACTCTCGAGTTATAACAAAGCAAGAAGATCAATTCTCTACCATACCCAAAACACGCATTAAAAATCGTGACGAGCGAGAAAAAAAAAACATGTAACCAACCAAACAACTGACGTGAATAAGACTCCAGGACATGCGAGCAACATACGCTGAAACCTATAGTAAATGGTGTGGAATAATTCTACACGAACAAGCTATAGTGTATACAAAATCGGATGAAATTACTCTCCAACTCTGTCTAAAACAGGGTTGAATTACCATTTCTTTAACTAGAGTAACCCCGGCCTAATCGTAATAGAATGTCATTTATGCATATATAATACCAAGATGATGCAATAACCGATCATTTATGCCAAAAAAAATTGTGCTATATGGAAGATGCAAACCTAAAATATCCTAAAAATTCCTATAACTGTATGAGATATCTATTCAAAATTCCAAAAACAATACAAATTCAACATATATTAAGCGATCATTATTGAGTATACATAACACAAATATAATAACTTACAATAAATCCATATCGTTCAGGTACTCCCGCTATTGGAATACCGCATCAATGGAACATCGATCTATCTGGTTCAAACCTGGACAATGCGTTATGGGGTAGATAGATCCTAGTAACGAAGCTGCTGCATCAACCCAAAATACAATTAGCAGCTCGCCACCTGCCAGACTAATAAACCATACTATTCCTAAAGATATTATAAACATATGAAAGAAAAGACTGGAAAATACACAAAACATTGCCTGAAATTCAATATCAAGCTGGTACCAAGCATCCGACCGCTAAGTTTCACCAAACAACATCCGAATGAGTCAATTATACCTTAACTAGATAACAATACAAACATATATGTACAGAAAAATATGCATAACTATATTCCATACCTTAATATATAACGAAACATTCACTCATAACATAGAAATAATGACAAATCAGTCATCGAAAAAATACTATTCAAATAACAGATATGAGCAAACTCACCTAATTTGCCAAAGCTCATCCAACTCTTTGCCTTGGGTATCCCTACTCCCCACCTCCCCAGAAAAATGGTATAACACTATCCCCACCACAACCGAATAAATATATATAACGAGCAATAGTTAGTGACCAATTATACCACAATACAACCATCTAAAGAAGAAAGAACATATATAAATACAAAAAAAAAAAAAGTTCATAACTTAAAAACGGCCAATCTAGCCCGCAAGCCTGTCATCCAGTCCACCGCCAGTCACCCCTTTGCGTCGAGACAAAACTGGTTCCGCCCACATCCGTTGCGGTCAACATTGATAAGATAAGGACCCGACTCTGAAACATGGTGTTCAAATACTCCCGTAGACTTTTATTAGATTATTCATGATCCGCCCGTCAGTCCGTGAAACATGGCGAGCAAAAATAAGATAGACTTATTTAGGCCATTCATGATCTGTCCGTGAAAATTTAGGGCTCAAACTCCATAGACTTTTTTAGGTTAGTCATCAGGGCTTATTCACACCCACATTAACTCCTATTATCAACATAATTTCGCATTCGTCATGGATTATATCAGAATGATTTAAAAACGAAACATGTACTCCAGCAGGAGTAAATTTCAGATTGACGATTTAATTGTTTCTTGTTTCATTGTGCTTCTAGATTATTTTACCAGATGTAAACTACATCACATCACCTTTACTTGTGACCAACCCACTCCGTCCTCCGTAGCAACTACCCGATACGCCCCACGCCCGCTGAGCAAGCCCGAAGCACAGGCGACGGCATCCGATTTCCCTGCCGCCTTCTTTACTGGTTGCGGCGTCGAGTCTGCTACATTGAGCCGAAGGAAATGAAACGGGGAGTTCTTTGTTCCATGTTCCCTTGAGCTCGCTTAACAAAGCTGAATTGTCCCCAAGTTGTCTGGTAATGACTCCCTGTTTGTAGGTCTATTAAACGTCTGCTACATCAGTCACCAAATAACCTCTTGCATTGCCCATTCATATAAATTTCCGAATGTGTCTCTGAGATAAGGTGACAACTTATGTTCAAATGCTGTTACGAACGAAATAAGCATTTGGACATTGAAGAGGTTTGGGAAACTGCTCGTGCGAAGTTCCACCGAGACTATATATCATCGAAGCACGAGTTTCTTCAAACATATGAAATGAAATGTAGATCAGTGTCATGAAATCGATAACTAACCCAATTGGTTAAAATAAAGTTGATATTTGCATTTGTTCTGAATGAGACGATCTGATGCAGTGGCTCTTCTTGAAGTCTGACGGTCGAAGACTAAAATGCTAGACCCTCGGTTGGCACAGCAACCAATTAACAGTTTTAATGATATGAACCAGTACATTCTCTCCTCAGACCAAGCTGCATTTTTTGGGTCATATCGTTTTGGCTGACTATATATAATAAATTTTTGATGTAGATCTAGTGGTAACAATTAATTCAAGTGGTAGCCTAGGCGTGCTAATCCATCATGCGTTTCGCGCTCAAAGCTCTCGAAAAGAACACATCTATCCCTCAGGTACATTCTCTACCATACACCTGGGCAAAAACTAATTCTAGACCAAGAAGGTGTTGCTCGTTCGAAACATATTTATCAAGCCAAAGCAACGCGAAAGAGCATAGGGGTTGCACGTTTAATGTAATATACAGATATCGGCGTCAAATTAATGTGGATATAATTACAATGCATAATGTTTTTGGGCTTGTCTGGCGATGAGTAGAAACAATATTGCTAGGGTACTGAGTGGACCGAAATTTTTCCCCCACAAAGTCGTTTCGTGTGATTCTGTTACAAGCAGCTGTACATAAGGGGATTCGAGGCGCCACGCAAAACAGTGTACTACAAGAGTCGGCAGTGGCAGCGTTTGATGGACTTAATTTCGGTGTCTAGGCGGGAGGGCAAGGCTGGCCCCTCTGCTCGCTGCACTCCAGCTAGATTATTGAGTTTATAACGAAAAATACCTTCATCTAGCCTTGCTCCGCTCGTAGCAGAAGGGAAGGGAGGGCAACGCGAACGAGTAGGACGTAGCTAAGTTAAGACACCAGACGCCGAACGTGGCAATATAACTCAGCTGAAACCATAAATGATGTGAGAATATAGTCAGGAACACTCATATGCACTAAGCAGAGTAGCTTAAGAGATAATGGATCCTGTGTGTTACCTGAGGAAATTAATATAACTATTATTCGCGTCCATGTTTTAGAAGATGTCATTACATATCAACTGTAGACACCAGAGGAAACGTTAGGTGTAGTCTAAAGAACGTTTAGGAAACTCCACATGGGTGAAGATGCGTGTTAGAACCGAGGTCATTGATACAAATGCAGTCGTTTTCAAAACAGGTGAAATTAGAGATGATACCTAATAGCTTTATTTTGATTCTGCCGGCATTAAATGTACATTTTTGGTCACAACTGTGCTTCTAATAACGATGTATAAGTACGCATGCAATATAATATGTTATCGTGGGCCTACTATAGTTCAAGAAACTGAGTAAGAAGGTGTGGCGATGAAGGGTTATTTTGAATATGTGTATGTTGGTCCTACTGTGTCACTTAACAATCGACGTTTTCAACAGCTGTTTTTCGAAAGTTACTGGATGACGTTTAGGTCTTAAGCATCATGAAGCTGAGTCTATTTATATTGACAGAAGGCAAATCCAGAAAGCACCGAGTGAAAATTCGAAACAGGTATTAGGGTGGGCTTGTGGTTGATTGTCATTAATAGTTGGGCTACAAAGAACAGTGTTATGCGGGTTTGAAATAAATATATACCGTTTACAAATATTGATATGTTTGCTAGGGTTACAATTTGAAGGGAGTATCCTTTATTATTGAGCCCCTCATGTGATGACCAGTACACCGGTGTACGAGAAGAAAATCGTTTGGTGTGAGACGGAACTGCCCGTTTACTACGCAACATTATTTAATTGAGTTCGGTTCAGTGAACATTATCATATACCTCCAGCACTCAATGGTTTACATTGATTGGTCTTTTCGAACAATTTCCTCAAGTTTTTAAATATTCCATTTATTTTCTCCAAATGATTACAAGGATATTCATGATTTGTTCGGACAGTAAAGAAGGTACTGTCAAGGAAATGAACCTACCTACATTCGCCATCATATATCACACGTTTTAGGGTTTGGATAGCCTGATGCCTGAGAAAATAGTCTGACATGTGTGAAGAAGTTTTTATTTATTCATAAAGAGTATAAATAAGGAAGAACAATTCGTAATTGGTCCACAACTCTCAAGTTAAAAAAAAATTAAACCAAGTTCACAGAACTGACAAGTTGGACTATTACACACAATTCGCTTTATAACAGTATACATTTTTAATTGTTATCCTATGAATCGAACACGCACGATTCATGACAAAATTTCACAGTTGAAAGAAAACACCAGACGGAGAGGTCCAGTAGTAACAAGACAATAAAATCAAAATACAGAACGGCAAGCCGACTCTCTGTAAAGCATATATTTTGAGTGCGTCGATTTTGTTTCGTTCGCAGGTTGCAGCATGGGCTCCATTACTAACTTGAAGTTAGCTTAACCTTCATTCATCCGTTGCTATGATACAACGCCTCATTTCAATAAGGACAATTCGGAGATCTAATACGACGACCTAAATTCAGAGTAATCTATTAATTAGTTACCCTATAGATCCATTAGAGGGTGCTCCAAATTGAATGAATCAAACCTCTCTGCCTGCGCGTTGTCCGTTTATTGTCTTTAAAGACCAGCCGTCCGTAGTAAGGTGCGGCTTTAGCCATCACTTGGTTGGAGAGAGTGGTTGTGGAATTAAGTGATGCATCCTGAAAATATGTTGAGTGGTGGAGCGCAGGGGAGAGGGGAGCCCAGAAAAGACAGCCAGGGTGACACAGGGTGACACAGAAGGAATTGATCGAAAGAAAGTTCTGACAACAAAAAATAATACACGTAGAAAGATTAAATAAAACCCAATGAAAAGATTCATCCTGAAGTTTCATTTCGTTTATAAGAAGGGTTCGAAATGGTAACCTTGCAGCTGAACACAGCGGTTAACCCGTTTTTATAAATTTGAGATAACTGTTAAATGATTATATTGGTCAACAGGAGAGATTACTTCTCGGATAACCTGCTGAAGAGAGTGGAAAATGTCAAGTTTTGCTTTGAAGACCCTTAGTTTGACCAAGTCTTACAGAAAATACTCCACAAAGAAAAGGCGAAGGGACCTAGCCTGGGCAAGGGAAATCAAATCGCTGTAAAATTAGGTTGTTTCCGAAGCAGTTTTTTCAGCCAAAGTCATTGCAGCAAAGATGTGTATGAAGTTGTATCATCTTGTTGGAACCAACATTATGATGACGGTGGACAGACATTACATTGTCTCGCATTTCAATATATGTTGTTGTGTTTACAATGCAAGCGTTTCCCGTCTCAGCGACCAAAAATAGTATGACCCTGCACTTAAGTCGCAATAAATTGTTATTTCGATGAGTGCAAGTAAAGTATCACCCCTACTGGTTTTCGAGTACACCATTTACGAAAACACTGCTTATTAATAAAGCCATTCAAATAAACGTGGCTATCATCGCCGGAAACTATGGTGTTCGCATCTAATCGCCCGTCTTCGGAAATTCATTGATCCGATGACAAAACAGTAATCATCTCTCTCTCTTATTGTTCGAGAGCTGCTGTGACGTTTGCAGTGTGTAAGGTTTTAATCCAAAATCAATCTTTAGAATGTGCCTGATAGTCTCAAGGAGGATCCCTACCTCAGCAGCCAATTTCATAACACCTCGATATCGCTTTTCCCGAATGATTTCGTTCAAATATACGATTTTTTATCCATTTGCTGATCACATTGCTGGAAGTTTTAATGTTTATATCCAGGTTGTATTACGTGGCAAATGTTCTTTTCACTATGATTGGGAAATTATTCGTGTTGTGCTGTTAAACAATTAAAACACTCGGCTCACTAGTAAGTTGACCCACCTTGAATATCTAAGATTTTCTACAATGCTCATAATGACAATGATTTATGAAAAGTTGTACCATAATTTATACGAAATAAAACTTTAGAACATACAAGTGGTTTGTTTTTCACCTTTTTACGTCAATTAGTTTTCAAGTTATGAGCGTTTACATTCGAACAGATTTTTCCGTGCCACCCTGTACACCGATGCATTACAATATCGTTTATAGCTGTTGACAAGGGCAGTTTAAGCATGCAACGTGATGAGCCAGGACCCTTGATCAAATCAATATTCAATATATTGGACACGATAAGTATGGTATCGTGGATGATGAGGACCCTCTGCATTGACCTATGTCCAATAATTTGGTAGGAGACTCTCTTCTCGCCACCGCCATCGCTGTCTTAAGGTCTGGAAATGATGCAGAAGTTGCACAAGTAACTGAAAACAAAGCGTTGTTCATGAAGGAAAATTTTGGCTCACAGAAGAGTTTTCTGGATGCACAGCATGTGAACCCTGCTGTATTGTTGACGTCATTCAACTTTCTTACGAGGCACGTTGCATGGATATGGCAGGTAAGCTGTAAATTAGGTCATGAATTATCATGAATTATATTTATTATTTGTTCAGGAGAATACGCCTATTTGTTATGATGCTATCACGGTTAAAAAGTCGATTATGATATTGGAAGTTTTTCACCGCTAGGGAATGGCGATAACCCATTAGCTCGCTGCTTAATACAATCAATTTTCCCTTATCTCTAGTAATATTTTATTTCTACAAACATGCCATTACTCATCCATCTATAGTATTGGCGAGCTCTCATGCGAGCAAGCACTTGTTCGATAGACATGGTTTGGTTGAGCTCATATCCCATGCCCAACTTTCGAGAGGCCCTTCAAGGTACGTACGGGGGTTCATAGACATGCCAATTGAAGATAATTTTGCTGCTTAGAAGCCATGGTATTAGCTTTCGAGCCAAATATACCATTCTCTAATGTGGCCTCTACTTTATGAGGAAAGTTAAGAAAACTAAAACATTAACTCCGCGTTGAAATTGTTCAAATTCTAATATTGGTCGACCTTTAATATGACATTTTTTATAAATACACTATTGTTAAAAGAAGTCGTTAGATTTCCATATTTCATTTTTTCCTGCAGCTATGGAGCTTTTTCGAGCAAGTCTGTAGCTTACGGGCAAGTTTATCACTTTTATCACCACGAAAGTAATCCGCTTTAGGGAAGTATGACGCGTTGTGTGGTAAGTTTTCCGCATTGGGGATACTCTTCCCCTTTTCGGAAGGAAATTTTGAATCGTAGAACAAAGATTATACAAAGAATTTACCATTATCTGATGTGAGGAAAAACATATTTAATGCCATCGTATGCGTTAATGTGGTTCTGTTTTAGCATTTCTAGAAACGACCGTGATGCAGAGGAACGACCTTCCCCAATTATCAGTGCGGACAGGGCATTTTACGCTTTTTAACAAGCGTACGCATACACACGGACAATTCTATGGCAGGTGCAGGGCAGACATATTGAGTAAGTTCATGTTTGTTTAAAGCAAACAGGGTGCAAGGAGTTATCCACTTTAGTGAGGGAGATGACAGTCTACCTGCTCTCAAAAAATAAATATGGATAGACACGTGGTATGAGATCGGTTGGTTAACAGAGTAGCAGCGCTAACATAATTGATTCATAATAATTGGTCAAAACGTGTGCTCAGAGTCAAGCACAGTCAATTCGTCTGCATCAAGATGTGCCTACTTGCCATATTTGAACCGTAAAGAACGCAGAGACAAGCTCGTACTCTAACACGAGAACAATTTGTCATGAGGCTCAAGTTTTGGTAAGATTCTTTAGCAAGGTACCCTTGAAAATATTTCGAAAACCGTCCAGTAATATTCTCCACGCCGTTTGAATTCAAGTGGTGTCAAGCGTTACTGCAAGTGCACAACTTTTGCTCGTTATCGCCGCCTCACTCCGCAGTGTAGGAAAGTTCATGCAAAGATCATTTGATTTTTTATACCCAAAATCATATTTAGATGATCTTGTCAACTATTTGCAAATTACTTAAACGTATTTTTATTCACATCCACTTTCTCCAACTTTAGTTACGAGTCGGTGGAGACATTGCAGGTCACAAGTAAGAACATCGTGAACTTTAACCCCTAATCCGCTCCATGTAATCCAAACCGGCGACCCCTAGAGATAAGCTGTGACGAATTCAAATTGAACTTTCGAGGAACGATTGGTAGCTCCCAGCTTTGACAGAGGCCAACTCGATGAGAATATAATTTATTGAATTATTTCTAACATTTACCGTACCATTTATGAAGATACAATCATTGTCACATAAGCTAATATTGTGCTACATCTTCTATAACAGAAGTATATTAATTCGATTTCCGTACTCCAGTATTGAATTATTCTGATTGTCAATCATTTAATCATTTCCTAGCAGCCATGAAGTGTATATATTCAGTGCTATGTATATATTTTATGGATAACTTATGTCGTCTATTCACCACTTCATTATTCATTCAATGTTTTACACCTATCTTTACACTATTAGCGCATTTCGTCATGAAATATGTATATTTAGTGTTATGTATATATTTTATGTATAATTTATGTTATCTATTCAACCCTTTATTATTCATATTTTACGTCATCTTTACAATATGTAAGCTCATTTCAATTTCCCATCCCCATGTTCTCAGAATTTCTTAGCCCTATGTGTTGGCGGTTTTTCAATCCTATGTATTTCATATTTTTCCAAACCCCATGTATTCATGATCGCCCCCCCCTCCCTCATGTATTTCCTGCCAGGCATTTCTGATTCTTACCTCAAATAAGACTTTGGCTGTTGATCATTATTTATAATATAATAATTTATAATCTGTTGCATGAAATCAGAACCGGCGGCGAATTCAAATTGATTTTTCGTTTACGTTAAATCAAATAGCGTTTATGGCACTAAAGTTTTTATGTGTAATATATAAAAAAGTGAAAACCCATTGCCAGATGATGGAAATAAATGATTTAATAATACTAATAATTATACTCCATAGAGTTGCCTCCGCCCATTTTGTATATAAGATGGCAATCGGGAGGGAAATCTCCAGAGACGATTGTGTAATCCCTTTAGGATCTCCGGGGCAGTATATCATGGGGACATTTTGAAATTATTTCCATTTTTATTAAGAAATTCTGATAACAGATTTTGAATGAGTCGGATATTTGTTAACAAATGCTGAGACAGATTTGGCGGAGGCTGGTGACAATTTTTTACCATGTAAAAATCTTCTTGACTCATCTTGCTCCATCTGCAACCTTGAACACCATAAGTCCATCTTGACGCGTTGACAGCCATACTAGTAGCTCTAGTCTCAGCGCAAACGACTTTAGTGAAGGATTATAGATAGGGCCTAATTACCAGGGGGCGGGAGTTGGGCGGAGTTACTGATAAGGTGGTCAGAGTCACTGATCAGGCAGGCGGACGGACGGACAGACGGGTGCAGCTTTTGGATGGTTCATAGGGCATATTTATATACGTTCATAGGTTATACATAAATAGTTCGTTTACATACTAATTTAGATATGTGACCTTAGGTGCAATATGAATTGCAGGGTATTAGACGCTTTATTGCAATTCCTTGTATGCCCTTTGTGTGTATGATAATAGAAACAAAGATATGAGAATATTTTTATTGATATGACATTAATTTAGGTCTCACATCTAAACATCGCTGTTACCACCACCTTCAACATAGAATGATCGACTGCGTCTTATCTCTTCCCACTCTTAATCTTGTCTCTTATCAACTCCGGACACTGCTGCTCCGCACGAAACAAACTTTGATCAACTTACTTGCGATTGTATTATTTATAAGCGTTTCGATTGTTATATATGCTGTCGTATTATGAGCAAATGTCATATCACACGTGATTTGTTTATAAATATATGAGCTTATTTGCAAATCAAGTGAATAGAAAACGATTAGCAATAAAATAAGCAGACTTGTTAATATATAAATCCTTGGACGATTATCGAAAATAAACTGATACCTCCATGCTTGCTCAAGTCATAATGTTTTATTATACTTTTTTTATACTGATTTTGTAGGAAATTTTCATTACCAAAGCATAATTCATACATAGTGATGATGTATCGAATACTCGAGATTTATCATGAGCATGATGTTCCCAAGGAAGGCGGCCTTCCCTACAACCCTGATCCAACACGTTAGGATGGTAGTCATGACCACGAGAACAGCGTTGGTCGGGCCGTTATTTATGAATAACCCAGTTCCTCGCGATTCGAACATGATATCTTATCAGTTCCTTCTCTGACTCAGTGAGGTGCGGTTCGGCGGTTGTTCATTCCCCATAGATGAGATTTTTAACCGTGAATATGTAATTTTATATGCTATAAGACCAGTGTTATAACCCTTGCTCATGTGGACGATTACCAGTATTAGTAGTGATTTTGGGTGTTCAAACGCAAGGAAACCTTTCCCGCATCTATATCCTGTTCTCACACGTTATATGTCAGTCATACCCATAAGTATGGCCTTGGTCGACCCGGGAGATTAACTCTTGGTACGCTTGTTAAAAAGCGTTTAATGCCCTGTCCACACTGATAGTTGTGGAAGGTCGTTCCTCTGCCAATCACACACATGGCACCCACAATGCTTTGATCTTATTGGTCGGACGTCATGGCCTCGACAGGTAATACCACGCCCCCTTCCACACAATCAGAACAGTGTGGACTTGAAATTACATTACACACACACACACACACACATATATAT
>SDVV010020352.1:0-13337 GCA_016164225.1 Gammarus roeselii
ACAAGTAACATGACTCACTATACCTAAACGTACAGAATAAAAGACAAGTAACATGACTCACTATACCTAAACGTACAGAATAAAAGACAAGTAACATGACTCACTATACCTAAACGTACAGAATAAAAGACAAGTAAGATGACTCACTATACTTAAACGTACAGAATAAAAGACAAGTAACATGAGTCACTATACCTAAACGTACAGAATAAAAGACAAGTAACATGACTCACTATACCTAAACGTACAGAATAAAAGACAAGTAACATGGCTCAATATACCTAAATCTACAACATGGCTCACTATACCTAAACGCGCAGAATAAAAGACAAGTAACATGGCGTAGTATACCTAAATCTACAACATGGCTCACGATTCCTAAATCTACAATATGACTCTCTATACCTAAACGTACAGAGTAAAAGACAAGTAACGTGACTCACTATACCTAAATCTATTCACTGGAGTTCGTAAAGTCAAAAATGATGGGCGAAACACATGTCCAGATGTCGACCCGTGTGGACAAAAAGAAACGTGGAAACGGGCCACTAAGTTTCAATTGATAGATGTTTGTTCATGAAGATCATCTAAAAACAGTGTTTAGGGTGTGACAGGAATTCAGTCATCTCCGGAGCAATTACCTTGCACTGCGTACCATCATTGGCGCTTGCGTGCAAACTTTTCTCAGCCCGTTTGTGCACTCTGAATTTGCTCCACCAAGCTCCGAACGATTGTCTTCTGTTACGTAGTTTTACACGTAAGTCTACTTGAACTTGTGTCAACAGTCTCATTTTTTCAACATGTTCGTGTTCTCTAATTTATCTTTACTTTTTTGTGCTCTGTTACTTGGGTTTACGCGCCCTGGCCCTCAAACTAAAACATTATCGCGAACTACCTTTTCTTCTACACGGACATGTTCTACTGCAAACTCTTCACTAACGTGTAGTATAACTTTGATTTGCTTTACACGCTCATGTTCTGTAATCTGGCTCTGCACGAACGTGTCATCAACATATTTCTTCAAGTTCGAGCAAATTAACTCATCACTTCCCGTACGTGTAGTGACTCTCAGCTCTATTAGTATTTTTATTATTATTAAATCATTTGATTCCATCGCCTAGCAATGGGTTTTCAATTTATCTTATATTACACATAACACTTCATCACCATGTACACTATTTGAATTAACGTAATAAATAATTCAATTGGATTCGTCGCAGCTCATCGCTAGTATGCCGCCGGTTCTTATATTATGCAACAAATCATCAATTACAATATTATAATCAATGATCAATAGATAACGTCTTTTTTGAGGTAAGAATCATGAATGCCTGGTGTTGGGAAATCAATAATAAATGAGGTTGGTCAATCATGAATACACTGGTGGGGAAATTGCGAATACATGGGGTTAAGACAGTTACGAATACATATGGTTAAGGGAATTGCAAAATATATGGGGTTAGGAAATTCGGAGAACATGGGGGTGGGGAAACTAACCAATTGCGCTAACATGCTGTACAGATAGTATAAAAAAAAAGAGAGAGAGGTGAGTAGACGACATAAATTATACATACAGTATTTGCATAACACTGAATATATATTCTTCATGACCGATAGGAAACGATTAAATAATTGACAATTAAAAAAATTAATACTGGAGTACAAAATGGGATGTATATGCTTTCACTATAGAGGATAATGCTCAAAAAAAGTTTATGTGACAATGATTGTATCACCTAAAATGGTACGGAGATTGGTAGAAATAATTCAATAAATTAAATTCACATCGAGCTTAACTGTCAAAGCTGGAAAAACGATTAGATGGTGTCTCAATGTTGAGAGTTATGGTGGTGGTGTTTTGTTTCGGACATGCTCATGAACAGAATGCATTTTCTGATTACTGGTATTATGCATTCAGCTTGTGTTTTGGGCAAAGTTACAGTTTTGAATTGATCGGCCAATAGATGTTCATTAAGCCTATTCTAGAAGGAGGTGTTGGATTCAAGATTCTCGAGACTTGTTTGGAGGTTGTTCCAGGATTTTGGTCCAGTGATCGAAAAAGCTCGACCGGCAGTTTCTGTTTTCCTTTGTTCAACGTGCAGAGCATCATTATCTCTTGTGAATCTATTGTTCTTTTCACCTCAAGAATAAATGTGTCTTTGACTGACGGGGAATGTTTTTCTAGAAGATCTCTATGAATTCTGGTCGACTCATGGAGTGCCAGTTTGTTGTCGATATTGAGCATTGTAGTTTTTCGAGGAGAGGACTATCATGGTCTCGCTTTCTGTGGTTACCATCGCATGTTAATCTTGCTGCAAAGTTTATACAACGTTGCACTTTCTCTCTGAGTTTTGGTGCATTTCCCCCAAATTGAAAGACAGTAGTTAATGTGAGAAAATACTAAAGCGTGGACAATTAGTAATCTTGATTTGAAATCCAATTATTTTTTTGCGGAGTTTGGGAACAAAAGTGTTCCATTCAACTTGGAATACTGAGTAGTTACGTGGTGTTTGAAGGAAAGATCGGGATCAAACCAGACTCCCAGACTTATAACTTTATCTCCAACAGGAATGTCAGATTTGCCTATCCTGATGGAGAAATTCATTGGAACTGCTTTTCTTTTCGATTTCGAGCCGAACAAGATGCATTTTGTTTTTCAGAGTTGAGCTTGATCCCATTTTTATCATACCAATATTTCAGATTAGTTACAGCTGTCTCAGCGTCGTCTTTCAGCGCATTCAGATCCGTGAGTGCACGCTACTATATCTCTCCACGTATACGAGCAACACAGTACTAATCTCTACAAGTACGTGAATCACTATACTCATCTTAACTCGTGTGCAACTAGTCATCTGTGCAACTAGTCATCTCCCACACATCCAGAACTAGTCATGTCCATACATCCGCAACTAGTTATCTCCACGCAGCCATGTGTTAGGGTCCGGTTATTCCTTGTTTCTCTGGACAACCAATTCAGTCTTCTTGAAAGCCAAGAAGTTATTCACATTTCCTTCTTGAATGCCCAGGAGTTATTTTCGTTATTTGTCAGCTGAGATCGCTAATACTGTGCCCAGGGCTGGGATGAAGCCGCTCCAAATACACGAGCCTGAGGCCATGAAAAATGCAAGAGATATTTCAAAGAAATACGGCATGCACTTTATTGGCCGTTGCTCTTCATGTGGCAAATTGCACCTCAGAGGCTTGCACTTAGCAGGTGCTTAGTTAGAGAAGATTCCAGGGCGGGGTAAGCACAGCTATCTGCTTGCTTTATGGTGAGCAGTTTAGGAATATGTGAGCAGTTTAGGAATATAAGAGATCATTTTAATTTGGAGGCTTGGAGGATGTGCTGAAGATTTTTTTTAGCGTGTTCATGCATGATTTATTGATAATAACAGCTCAGCTTTCGCTGATGCATATCCTGAAGTTTTACGTAATTCATTTAATTTGAATTTACATTTTTCAAATGATTCATTAGTTGCATGCACTTTAGAGATAAATATTCACCAAAATCATACATGTTGGTGCTTCATTACTACTTTAGTGCAATTCCCTTCTCAAACTGCATTGTTTTTTCAAACTGTGCGTAAATTATTTGACGTTTTTTAGGACTATCCAAGGGTGTCCTTTAGACGCACTAGCAGACGTTGTGCTTGCATGTATATATATATTTTAGTTGTAAATCACAGAAAAACATAATACTCTTTTATCAGCGCAGTCATCAATGATTTTTTTCGTTCACGAAGCCGTGAATTTCTACATTACTTATCAAGTATTAGTTTTTGTGATTCGACACGATATGTTTCACTGCCGGTTGAAAGGCTCCTGACTTTCCTGTGAGAAATGTTGCCTTACCGAACGAAGTTCTCCGACTCCATTCCACTGGCGGCAGAAGCCATATTTTTAACAAAATAATAATCCATGTCGCCTACTCATCTGATCTCGGCGGGAGCTGCAGAACACGGCTCCAGATGAGCGACTAAGTGCTGTCTAATGGGAAATATGTGATGGGGGTGATATGTGCTGGGGACATAAGTGATGGTGTGATAGGTGATGGGGTGATAGGTGATGGGGTGATCCGTGATGGGGCGATATGTGATGGGGTGGTATGTGATGGGGTGATAGGTGATGGGGTGATGGGTGATGGGGTGGGAGGGCGATGGGTCTAGGGAGTGAAGGGCTGATGGAGTGATCGGGTGATGGGAGGGTGGGGTTAGGAGGTGATGGGTGATGGGTGATGTGTGATTGATGATATGGCGTTTGTAATTTTTTTTTTCTCTGTTTGAGCGGAACGGTAATTCGACGGATGACGGAGCATTAACCCGTTGAAACTTGTAATATTGCAACAGTCGTTGACACTCGTAAATATTGAAAGATCGAAGGTGAAACGCATATTGAACATAAAAACTGTACATTAATATTATGAGGTTCGTGTGCTAGCTTCATAGTGCAAGAATTAAACAAAAATGCTTTGTTATACGTTTTTTTCCGACTGAAAATTACAATAACATCATTTTGGTATGATATTCACGCATAAATTTCACATTGCTGCTAAGATGATACTCCATCTCGTTACAACTGTTATGTTCTTTCTGGAATACTTCTACAACATCACGCCACGCCTCAACGCTGTATCAGTCTGCTCCAAACTGCCTCCAAAATATAAGCAGGTAGAGCATGGACCAAAATAGCGGTCGTTGCATGTCGAATTGTATGCTAGAGACCTGCACTTGGCTGCACTTGGCGGTCATTCGGCCCCGAGTACTGAGAGGATCGGGTAAGTGGAGCATCAGTGTGCTCAAAAATTGAATATTCGAATAACTCACTCCCACCCAGAAAGTTAATGGAAAAGTCTTGAAGGTGTAGATCATTTGCATATATTTCCAACACGTATTCATTGTTGCCGAGCTTAATTTGATCTTGTGTAATCACTCATATTCATCGGCTGACAATGCTAGCATTCTTAACAAAATAAGCAACTCAGGCATGCCAAGCAGACACAAACTCTTTTCTGAATTTTACATCATTGAACTCTCAAAATGATCTACGATTTGAGAACTTTATTTTTTAATCCATAATCTCATGATTTTTTTTCTATAATTTCTTTACAACTCTTCCCAAAATACAGCGAGACATTTAAGAGTCCTCTGGTGACTGCTCTGCGCCATGAGGTGTGCAGGTCATTCTTTCAAATCCAAATGGCACAATTTGTGCTGGAGTGATTGCCCATAAAAATTTCAACCACTTTATTTCTCTAGGTGAGGGTTTTTAGCCATTGTAGATATTTCTCTGTTATGTCAATGGCTCAACGAATCGATAACAAAAACTTGAATCGGTACAAAAAACATCTTGTATATACCCATAATGAATTACCAGCATTTGATTACGGATTTGATGGATTTTAAATATCTACAATTTATATAGGTATAATGACAAGTTGACAAGTTGACAACATCTGCTATTATTGTAGAGTAAGGATATTGCGCTCTTTTAAATCACGTCTACATTTCCTCACTAACACTCTAGTATGGCAACAATAATCTTGCATGTCAATATTGTTGGTGTGTTCATACAGAAGCAGCCTGTCATAAAGAACAGTAGCAATATAATCGGAACATATTCAATACAATTCAACGATTTCAGTATCCTAAAATTCGCAGTGTATTCCCACTGAGCCTAGACTCAAGGGGGGAACGTCACAAAGCAGCCACTGTCACGCTTTTGAAATTGGTGAATGGGATCTAGCTCTTTGGCTCTAATTGACTCCACAGATTAACGGGATGTCCTTGGTCACTTTTGGTTAGGTCGCCGAGAGGTTGAAATGAATGAACGCTTGATGAGATTATTGACGTTTATTGTTGCCTACCCTAATTGAGAATGATACTTAATTCTTTTGGCCGTTGTAGAGGTTGCCGGGAATGGTGAGCGGACACTTGACCGCTCAAGGATGAAGTGATGCAGGACACTGGATCGACGTGGCGTCTTGGGCCAGCGACAGCGCAGATGGGAACAACGCTTGCACCCAAAACGGTCTTGCAGATTCAACTGGGAAGCGGAGCCGACGAGTGGTTGGAAGCGACAGCGCGCAGGGAGAGGAAGACTGAACTAATTTTAGCACTCACAATTCAACAACAAGACAGTCCCGAAGTCGATGAAGAATGAGCTGAAAATTGAGAGCGCGCTGGTTTTCGAGGGATTAGTGTTGCCAACTTCCAAACTTGAACTTTTTGAATGTTTGAAAACATAAAAGTATGATACAAAAAATGTAATGCTTTTATTCAAACAAGCGTTTTGAGGGTAGCTCTACACCCACTGTTGTAGGCTGTGATAAATTTTATCATTTGAATTTGTTATTATATTTATTGTTGCGTGCCATGGTAAAATTCGTTGTTCGAACAATTGTTTTGTTGCCGATGGATTATTTATCCAGAGTCCGTAGTTGATAATTACAAGAATATAAAATGTTGTAATAGACCGTTGCAACCAGTTATTCAATCTCAATCACTGCGTCATGCACTCGTTTCACTTCCACTGTCGCATCTATTCCTTCCTGGATGAGTTCTGTTCCTGACGGTGTGATAGTGCCAGATTACCTAGCTTCGTAATGCCGCTTTACAATTTTTTACTATGATACAATTTTTACATGTTTCAATATAGAGTCATTTTTTTCTAGCGCATAATATAGTACTATGTTATTTCTACATATGTCGTAATTATTATTTGACGTCGAACTTTAAACAATTTGAACGCTACAGGTGAAACCACACAACGGTTCATTTGCATGACATACAAAGTGCTGTGTTGTGGAGACTCCAGAATACAAAATAGTAATCAATTGTATCCGTATCACATGTGATGGTATCAAGACCAGGCGTGAGTGCAAGTTACGGAGGTACATAATTTCCCATTCATTTGAAAATTCTTTGCAATGTTCAAATAAAAGTTACCAAAGTCAGAAAATACAATACTCGGATAACTGGACCCACAAATTCATGAGACGGCAAAATCCGGTGAGGCACTCATCTCGGTCCCGACAAGAGCGGCAGTGAACGGCGCTGCGGTCGAGGTTGGTGGCAAATACTCTTCAGTTCAACACGTGCAGTGAGAACTGGCGGTGGCATCGACCTGGGTGGAAGGGGGGGGGGGGTGATGGCTATGGTGAAAGCTGATGCACGGTGTGATGAAAGGACAAAGATCCGACTAGAAAACATAACAAAAATTGACTGAAATCATCAACAATTTAAACGAGCACAGAACTAGGGTTTCATAATTTAAAAAGGTGAAACCCGAATTCGGTCTTAAATCTATAGAATATATTTACTAACCAAATAGCTTGGTTTCACATTGGAACAACACCAACATTTCGTTTCAACCGGTAAAATGAACAAAACTCTTGGACTCCCAACATGGTTATGCAACAATTCCACCAGGATAAACGGTTCTTTAAGATCTATTAGAAGCCTTGACGGATCAATAATTAATTACTAACGATCATCCGACGTCGGCAAAGTTACTTCGTCGGGAACCTGCAGAGACCAGACCAGCTGTGTTAGATGAGCTGAACTACACAACTAAGAGAACAGCCTAAAGTCGCGCTGTCCGTAATCAGTGTGAAAAGAGCGTATGCTCCTAGAAATGAACTGAGATTATCGGCAAGCAAAGGTATCGCATAACTCGGCCTAAATCATCCCTCTCGAGTTCAGTGGCGGATTCACACTGCCGGGCTGACTGCATGATCCACACTGCAAGGGCTGACTGTGCGGTCCACTCTGCGCGGCTGACTGTATGGTCCACACTGCCGGGCTGACTGTTTGGTCCCGACTGCCGGGCTAACTGTATGGTCCACACTACCGGGCTGACTGTACGGTCCACACTGCCGGGCTGACTGTATGGTCCACACTGCCGGGCTGACTGTATGGTCCACACTGCCGGGCTGACAGTATGGTCCCCACTGCCGGGCTAACTGTATGGTCCGCACTGCCGGGCTAACTGTATGGTCCCCACTACCGGGCTGACTGTATGGTCCACACTGGAGGGCTAACTGAATAGTCCACACTGCCGGGCAAACTGTATGGTCTACACTACCGAGCTGACTGTATGGTCCACACTGCCGGGCTGAGAGTATAGTCCGCACTGCCGGGCTGACTGTATGGTCCGCACTGCCGGGCTGAGAGTATGGTCCGCACTGCCGGGCTGACTGTATGGTCCGCACTGCCGGGCTGAGAGTATGGTCCGCACTGCCGGGCTGACTGTATGGATCACACTGCCGGGCTAACTGTATGGTCCCCACTACCGGGCTGACTGTATTGTCCCCACTGCCGGGCTGACTGTATGGTCCGCACTACCGGGCTGACTGTATGGTCCGCACTGCCGGGCTGACTGTATGGTCCACACTGCCGGGCTGACTGTATGGTCCGCACTGCCGGGCTGACTGTATGGTCCGCACTGCCGGGCTGAGAGTATGGTCCGCACTGCCGGGCTGGCTGTATGGTCCGCACTGCCGGGCTGAGAGTATGATCCGCACTGCAGGGCTGACTGTATGGTCCACACTACCGGGCTGACTGTATGGTCCGCACTGCCGGGCTGACTGTATGGTCCACACTACCGGGCTGACTGTATGGTCCGCACTGCCGAGCTATCTGTTTGGCTAGGTTTCATTTGTATACATGAACAATACAAAATTTTGTACGTACAGTGACTCGAGATTCTTAGGGGAATACATGCGAATAAACAGCTTACTATACACTATACAGCTCATTATCAGAGGAACACATTTGAATATACAGCTCACTATCATAACAATAATATGCGAGCAGCATGAATGATAGGTCCTTCTCAGAAGTCCTCTCTGAAGGGTCGTTAAGGTGGCTAGCGATCATTCACTTTTTCGAGGTTAAACCCAATTGTTTGTGCTGGCGGGGCTTGCATTTCATTGCTCTCATTTGATAAGCAATAATGCACGTTTGGTCAGTAATTGCGGCCAGGAGTAAATCCACCAATATAAAATGCCGCTAATGAAGCCATGCCCTTCGATATGTCTCAAAGTTGAGAGCATTTCGTAATACTTTTATCCACCAAAGCGTGTCCTTCTCCAAAGCGTGCCCTTCTCCAAAGCATGCCCTTCTCCAAAGCGTGCCCTTCTCCAAAGCATGCCCTCCTCCAAAGCGTGCCTTTTTTAAAGCATGCCCTTCTCCAAAGCATGCCCTTCTCCAAAGCATGCCCTTCTTTAAAGAATGCCCTTCTCCAAAGCATTCCCTTCTTCAAAGCATGCCCTTCTTTAAAGCATGCCCTTCTCCAAAGCATGCCCTTCTCCAAAGCATGCCCTTCTCCAAAGCGTGCCCTTCTATAAAGCGTGCCCTTCTCCAAAGCATGCCCTTCTCCAAATCGTGCCTTCTTTAAAGCATGCCCTTCTCCAAAGCATGCCCTTCTTTAAAGCATGCCCTTCTCCAAAGCATGCCTTTCTCCAAAGCATGCCCTTCTCCAAAGCATGCCCTTCTTTAAAGAATGCCCTTCCAAAGCATGCCCTTCTTCAAAGCATGCCCTTCTTTAAAGCATGCCCTTCTCCAAAGCATGCCCTTCTCCAAAGCATGCCCTTCTCCAAAGCATGCCCTTCTCCAGAGCATGCCCTTCTCCAAAGCATGCCCTTCTCCAGAGCATGCCCTTCTCCAAAGCATGCCCTCCTCCAGAGCATGCCCTTCTCCAAAGCATGCCATTCATCAAAGAACACAACTCCACGAATTGTTTCTATCTTCTTTCAGTGTGATTATTCAGCTACATACGAGTGGCAGGAGAGGCTTGCGTGCATATGTGCGGCCCCCTGTGGACAGTGACCATTGTATGCTTATGCAGTATGCAATAAACTCCTGTAACGTTTAAACGCTGCGGTAGCAACAGTATAAAGGGTAATAACTACCCATGACTGGATTTCTTTTATCGTCATACAATTTATTCAATCGTGGAAATTCCAATGCAGTATACATCTTTGCTGCCATTGTTGAGAAAATTATCCTGTCTTCCAAAGTCTTGCTTAGTTTATTCAGTTTTTGTATGCTGCGAATGAAAGGTTGGGAAAAAAGATTGGGCAGCGACTGTCCTTGATATGATAAAGCAAACTGCTCTCTTATTTGCATCCATTGGAAAATTTACGAAGCAATATCTTTCAGGGTTACAAATTTGTTTGACAAATTATGTCGTTGATTTGCAACAATGATGATGACTAACCCAAACATAAAATTGAATGAAACCCGTTTCTAGAAATAAGGCTGTGTTTTGTTGACGTGATCTTCTGCATTATTGTCATTGTTGGTCACAACAAAGTTATCATTTGGAAATTTGTATTCCTCATTCAATGCTGAATTGATAAAAAATAGAAGATAAAAAAAAATCCATACAATATAAAACGTAGAGATAGAGACATTAGTATAAAGTTGAAGGCGTACATAAAGAACACGTGAATTATTGCCAGTTATATTTAATCATAGCTGTACAACTCAGTTCTATGCAAGCTATGCCTGCCAGTGCCCCGGTTGTATGTCAACCCTCCAGACCCCACGCATACATGATGTAGGCAACAAGTACAGAAACAGCGTCTCTGCTTTGTGTTTTGTATTAATGATGTTGAGCGCAAGTTTATAGTGGGCTTTCATTTGAACAACAATAACAACAGCCACAGGACGCAGCAAACACTTTACAATCAACTTTACAGAATGGAACTGAACGGGAAGTTTACTCATGTCGTGATATGACCGATTATTGGACGTTCTAATGAACTGCCATTTATAAATGATGGTAGGTTATGCTTTGTCCAACATTGCTGGCAGTACACTTCTGGCAGTACACTTCTGGCAGTACACTGCTGGCAGTACACTGCTGACAGTACACTGCTGGCAGTACACTGCTGGCAGTACACTGCTGGCAGTACACTGCTGGCAGTACACTGCTGGCAGTACACTGCAAACAGTACACTGCTGGCAGTACAGTGCTGGTAGTACAGTGCTGGCATTAAAACTAAACTTCTGGCACTTAATTTTTTAAGGGATGAACAATTCACCAGCACAAAAAAATTGTCAGGAGCAAATTATCTTGAAGAAACGGTAATTTTATCGTTTTCTGATATTAATCCAGTTGATGTGCGATTTTTTAGTTCTGACGTACACTTTGTAGGAACAATAGACATGAATTAAAAAAATTGTATGATCGCCTTCTTTATTGATAATCAATGGATTGACTGAAATGTATACCAATAATTTGTTTTATTCATAAAATAATCATCTCATTTTCGGAGTCGAAGTCCATATGGTTTGGTAATCATATCTAGCCTGAACGTATGGATGCATTTTGACCTGCATTCAATAGACGTTACTGTGGGGTTATAATTGGCGTTCATTCGGAATAGCTCTCCAGTACCCGATAGAATAGTTCAAGCCTGCTCAACAACAACATTTTGACGCACGTAGAGCTCCGTCCTCCTGTTCACCAAGTCATGACTTGGTCTAGTGGAATGTAAAGCCGTCGCGAGTTTAAGCAATGTTCCCCACAAACCAGTTCATGACTTGGTCTAGTGGACTGTAAAGCCGTCGCTAGCTTAAGCAATGTTCTCCACAAACCAGTTCGTGACTTTGTCTAGTGGACTGTAAACCAGTGGCGAGTTTAAGCACAATGTTCTCCACAAACCAGTTCATGACTTGGTCTAGTGGACTGTAAAGCCAGCGCGAGTTTAAGCAATATTCTCCACAAACCAGTTCATGACTTGTCTTAGTGGACTGTAAAGCCGTCGCAAGTTTAAGCAATGTTCTCCACAAACCAGTTCATGACTTGGTCTAGTGGACTGTTAAGTCGTCGCGAGTTTAAGCCATGTTCTCCACAAACCAGTTTCTGCAAATGCCGATTGCCTCACAAACTTGTAGACCGGAATTATTTCGTGCAATTTATGAGTTTATGGAAGCCTTGTTCTATACTGAGACTGTGATATAGAACATACGTGGTTGGGATATTGATTCAATAACTTTATGCTTTCAAAACTGTACGACCAATCTTAAGTTTACTGTAAAGCGATTGCCAAATTCAATCATATCAGAAATTGTATTATCTGCATCTAATGTTCATCTAGAGGTTACATTGAATGTTGGAGTTGGTGGGAGAGCAGGGTAATCATAATGTGGGAGTTGGTGGGAGAGCAGGGTGATCATAATGTGGGAGTTGGTGGGAGAGCAGGGTGATCATAATGGGGGAGTTGGTGGGAGAGCAGGGTGATCATAATGTGGGCGTTGGTGGGAGAGCAGGGTGATCATAATGTAGGAGTAGGTGGGAGAGCAGGGTGATCATAATGTGGGAGTTGGTGGGAGAGCAGGGTGATAATAATGTGGGCGTTGGTGGGAGAGCAGGGTGATCATAATGTGGGAGTTAGTGGGAGAGCAGGGTGATCATAATGTGGGAGTTGGTGGGAGAGCAGGGTGATCATAATGTTGGAGTTGGTGGGAGAGCAGGGTGATCATATTGTGGGAATTGGTGGGAGAGCAGGGTGATCATAATGTGGGCGTTGGTGGGAGAGCAGGGTGATCATAATGTGGGAGTTGGTGGGAGAGCAGGGTGATCATAATGTGGGAGTTGGTGGGAGAGCATGGTGATCATAATGTGGAAGTTGGTGGGAGAGCAGGGTGATCATAATGTGGGAGTTGGTGGGAGAGCACGGTGATCATAATGTGGGAGTTGGTGGGAGAGCAGGGTGATCATAATGTGGGAGTTGGTGGGAGAGCAGGGTGATCATAATGTGGGAGTTGGTGGGAGAGCAGGGTGATCACTTTGAAGGTAAAACTGGCCAAAGGATCCGGATGTTTGGCGCCGCAGATGCAATGAATTGAATGATCGACAAGAAAAATATCACAGGAACGTATGTCGATCCCCATACTTCCTGCTGAAGTTCGAAAATGATCCCTGGTAAGGGATCTAATCCCATCCTCCTGTGATCCTCTGATCATTGGCCATCAACCTCTTTTGGCAGCCCCTCTCGTGGATGTCCTTTGAACGAGAGGAAAATGTTCGTGAGGTCAGCACGGCATGATGGGATTTTTTTTTGTCGACAAGACAAAGAAAATAATGATGTTGTTGGAGTACGAGCTGCCCAGGGCAATTTTTCACTGTATCACACGACTACGGAGATATTTTTCACACCCACAGGCAGCTGGTCCGGCTGCGTGACGTCATGTCGGACACATCTGTTGAACATCTAGCTTGAGGACTGAGGTTGGTTTTATTTGAATAAAGAGGTTGACGGAGTCGATGGCGAAAAATTGGCTCATTGATCGATGACGTTGCTGTTATAGCCCTCCGTTTTTACACTT
>SDVV010020353.1:0-13337 GCA_016164225.1 Gammarus roeselii
GGTCGGTGGCTTTTCTTCAGGTGCTTATTTGAGTTGTTTCGATAATCATTGTTAAATGTTGTTTCCATCAACAAACTTTCCCTTTCTCGATCTATTAAAACAGAAAATACACCGACAAAAGACGCTATCTTAGTCGTTCTACTTCAGAACTTACCTCCTTCCATTAAAAGGCAACCCAGTTTGGGCCAAAAGGCCTGTTGTTGTCTTCATACACTTGTAAACACTTGTAAACACGACAGTACCATTGAGACCGATATACTGTCAATGGTGCTCCACACGCCAGTACGATTGAGACCGATATACTGCCAATGGTGCTTCACACGACAGTACCATTGAGACCGAAAAACTGTCAGTGGTGCTCCACATGACACAATCATTGATACCGATATACTGTGAGTTGTGCTCCACACGACAGAACCATAGGAACCGATATCCTGTCAATGGTGCTCTACACGACAATACCATTGAGACCCATGTACTGTCAATGGTGCTCCATTCGACGATACCATTGATAACGATTATGTCAATGGTGCTCTACACGACAGTACCATTGAGACCAATTCACTGTCAATGGTGCTCCACACGACAGTACCATTGAGACCGATATACTGCCATTGGTGTTCTACCTGACAGAACCAACGGGACCGATATACTGTCAATGGTGCTCCATACGACAGCACCATTGAGACCGACATACTTTCACGGGTGCCTCACAAGACAATACCATTGAGACCGATATTCTGTCAATGGTGCTCCACACGACAGTACCATTGAGACCGACATACTGTCAATGCTGCTCCACACGATAGTACTAATGAGACCGATATACTGTGAATGACGCTCCACACGACAGTACCATTGAGACCGATATACTGTCAATGGTGCTCCACACGACAGTACCATTGAGACCGAAATACTGTCAATGCTGCTAAACACGACAGTACCACTGAGACCGATATACTGTCAATGATGTTCCACCCGACAGTACTATTGAGACCGATATACTGTCGATTGGGCTGCACACGACAGAACCATTGAGACCGACATACAGCTAATGGTGCTCAACATGACAGTACTATGGAGACCGATATACTGTCAATGTTAGTCCACTCGGCAGTACCATTGAGACCGATGTACTGTCAATGGTGCTCCAAACGACTGTATCATTGAGACCGATATACTGTCAATGGTGCTTCACACGACAGTACCATTGAGACCGATGTACTGTCAATGGTGTTCCCCCCGACAGTTGCATTGAGCCCGATTTACTGTAACTGGTGCTCCACACGACAGCACCAATGAGACCGATATACTGTCAATGGTGCTCCACAAGACAATACCATTGAGACTGATATTCTGTCAATTGTGCTCCACATGACATTACTATTGAGACCGATCAACTGTCAATGGTGCTCCACACGACAGGAGCATTGAGACAGATAAACTGTCAATGGAGCCCCACACGACAATACCATTGAGACCGATATACTGTCAATGATGCTCCACACGACAGTGCCATTGAGACCGATATACTATCAATAGTGTTCCACATAACAGTATGATTGAGACCGATATACTGTCAATGGTGCTCCACAAGACAGTACCATTGAGACCGATATACTGTCAATGGTGCTCCATTCGACTGTACTATTGATACCGATATACTGTGAGTGGTGCTCCACACGACAGAACCATTGGGACCGATATACTGTCAATGGCGATCTACACGACAGTTCCATTGAGACCAATTCACTGTCAATGGTTCTCCACACGACAGTACAATTGAGACCGATTAACTGTCAATGGTGCTCCACACGTCAGTACCATTGAGACCAATTCACTATCATTGGTGCTCCACACGACAGTACCATTGAGACCGTTATATTACCATTGGTGTTCCACCTGCCATTACCATTGAGACCGATATACTGTCAATGGTGCTCCACACGACATTACCATTGAGACCGATCAACTGTCAATGGTGCTCCACACGACAGTACCATTTAGACCGGTATGATGTTAATGATGCTCCACACGGCAGTATCATTAAGACCGATATACTGTTAATGGTGCTCCACACGACAGTACCATTGAGACCGATATACTTTCAATGGTGCTCCACGCGACAGTACCATTGGGACCGATATACTGTCAATGGTGCTCTACACGACAGTACCATTAAGACCGATATACTGTCAATGGTGCCCCAAACGACAGTACCATTGAGACCGATATACTGTCAATGGTGCTCCACGCGACAGTACCATTGGGACCGATATACTGTCAATGGTGATCTACACGACAGTACCATTAAGACCCATACAGTGTCAATGGTGCTCCATACGACAATACCATTGATACCGATTTACTGTCAATGGTGCTTCACACGACAGTACCATTGAGACCAATTCACTGTCAATGGTGTTCCACACGACAGTACCATTGAGACCGATATACTGTCAATGGTCCTCCACACGACATTACCATTGAGACCGATATACTTTCAATAGTACTCCACACGACAGTACCATTGAGACCGATATACTGTCAATAGTGCTCCACACGACAGTACCATTGATACCGGTATGATGTTAATGATGCTCCACACGGCAGTACAGTTAGGACCGATATACTGCCAATGGTGCTCCACACGACAGTGCCATTGATACCGATATACTGTGAGTGGTGCTCCACACGACAAAACCATTGGGACCGATATACTGTCAATGGTGATCTACACGACAGTTCCATTGAGACCCATATACTGTCAATGGTGCTCCCCACGACAGTACCATTGAGACCGATATACTGTCAATGGTGCTCCCCACGACAGTATCATTGATACCGATATAATGTGAGTGGTGCTCCACACGACAGAACCATTGGGACCGATGTACTGTCAAGGGTGATCTACACGACTGTACCATTAAGACCCTTATAGTGTCAATGGTGCTCCATACGACAATACTATTGATACCGATTTACTGTCAATTGTGCTTCACACGACAGTACCATTGAGACCAATTCACTGTCAATGGTGCTCCACACGACAGTACCATTGAGACCGATATACTGTCAATGGTGCTCCACACGACATTACCATTGAAACCGATCAACTGTCTATGGTGCTCCACACGACAGTACCATTGAGATCGATTTACTGTCAATGGTGCTCCACACGATAGTACCAATGAGACCGATATACTGTCAATGGAGCTCCACACGACAGTACCATTGAGACCGATATACTTTCAATAGTGCCCCGCACGATAATCCCATTGAGACCGATATACTGTCAATGGTGCTCCACACGACAGTATCATTGATACCGATATACTGTGAGTGGTGCTCCACACAACAGAACCATTGGGACCGATATACTGTCAATGGTGATCTACACGACAGTACCATTAAGACCCATATAATGTCAATGGTGCTCCATACGACAATACCATTGATACCGATTTACTGTCAATGGTGCTCCACACGACAGTACCATTGAGACCAATTCACTGTCAATGGTGTTCCACACAACAGTACCATTGACACCGATATACTGCCATTGTTGTTCCGCCTGACAGAACCAATGAGACCGACATACTGTAAATGGTGCTCCACACGACAGTACGATTGGAACCGATATACTGTCGATGGGGCTCCACACGTCAGTATCAATGAGACCGATATACTGTCAATGGTGCTTCAAACGACAGTACCATTGAGACCGATAAAGTGTCAATGGTGCTCCACACGACTGTACCATTGAGACCGATTTACTGTCAATGGTGCTCCACACGACAGTACCATTGAGACCAATTCACTGTCAATGGTGCTCCACACGACATTACCATTGAGACCAATATACTGCCATTGATGTTCCACCTGACAGTACCATTGAGACCGATATACTTTCAATGGTGCTCCACACGACAGTATTATTGAGACCGAAATACTGTCAATGGTGCTCCACACTATAGCTCCATTGAGACCGATGTACTGTCAATGGTGCCCCACACGACAGTACTATTGATACCGATATACTGTGAGTGGTGCTCCACACGACAAAACCATTGTGACCGATATACTGTCAATGGTGCTCTACACGACAGTACCATTGAGACCCATATACTGTCATTGGTGCTCCATACGACAATACCATTGATACATATTTACTGTCAATGGGGCTCCACACGACAGTATCATTGAGACCAATTCACTGTCAATGGTGCTCCACACGACAGTACCATTAAGACCAATATACTGCCATTGGTGTTCCACCTGACAGTACCATTGCGACCGATATACTGTCAATGGTGCTCCACACGACAGTACCATTGAGACCGAAATACTGCCAATGCTGCTAAACACGACAGTACCACTGAAACCGATATAATGTCAATGGTGTTGCACACGCCAGAACCATTGAGTTCGATATACTGTCAATGGTGTTCAACATAACAGTACTATGGAAACCGATATACTGTCAATGTTGCTCCACTCGGCAGTACCATTGAGACCGATATACTGTCAATGGTGTTCCAGACGACTGTATCATTGAGACCGATATACTGTCACTGGTGCATCACACGACAGTACCATTAAGACCGATATACTGTCAATGGTGCTCCAAACGACAGTACCATTGAGACCAATATACTGTCAATGGTGCTCCACACGACAGTTTATTGATACCGATATACTGTGAGTGGTGCTCCACACGACAGAACCATTGGGACCGATATACTGTCAATGTTGATCTACACGACAGTACCATTTAGACCCATATAGTGTCAATGGTGCTCCAGACGACAATACCATTGATACCGATTTACTGTCAATGGTGCTCCACACGACAGTACCATTGAGACCAATTCACTGTCACTGGTGTTCCACACGACAGTACCATTGAGACCGATATACTGTCAATGGTGCTCCACACGACATTATCATTGAGACCGATCAACTGTCAATGGTGCTCTACACGACAGTACCAATGAGATCGATTTACTGTCAATGGTGCTCCACACGATAGTACCAATTAGACCGATATACTGTCAATGGTGCTCCACAAGACAGTACCATTGAGACCGATATACTGCCAATGGTGCTTCACATGACAGTACCATTGAGACCGAAAAACTGTCAATGCTGTTAAACACGACAGTACCACTGAGACCGATATACTGTCAATGATGTTCCACCTGACAGTACCATTGAGATCGATATAATGTCAATGGTGTTGCACACGACAGAACCATTGAGACCGATATACTGTCAATGGTGCTCCACATAACAGTACTATGAAGACCGATATACTGTTAATGTTGCTCCACTCGTCAGTACCATTGAGACCGATTTACTGTCAATTGTGCTCCACACGACAATACCAATAGGACCAATTCACTGTCAATGGTGCTTCACACGAAAATACCATTGAGACCAATATACTGTCAATGGTGCTCCACAGGATAGTACCAATGAGACCGATATACTGTTAGTTGAGTTCCACACGACAGAGCCATTGGGACCGATATACTGTCAATGGTGCTCTACACGACAGTACCATTGAGACCGATATACTGTCAATGGTGCTTCACACGACAGTTTCATTGAGACCGATAAACTGTCAATGGTGCTCCACACGACTGTACCATTGAGACCGATATACTGTCAATAATGCTCTACACGACCGTACCATTGAGACCGATAAACCGTCATAAGTGCTCCACATGACAGTACCATAAGGATCGATATACTGTCGATGGTGCTCTAAACGACAGTACCATTGAGACCCATATACTGTCATTGGTGCTCCATACGACAATACCATTAATACCGTTATACTATCAATGGGGCTCCACACGACAGTACCATTGGGACCCATAAACTGTCATTGGTGATCCCCCCGACAATACCATAGAGACCGATAGACTGTCAATGTTGCTCCACACGACAGTACCACTGAGACCGAAATACTGTCACGGGTGCCCTAAACGACAATACCATTGAAACCGATATATAGGCAATAATGCTCCACGCGTCATTATCATTGAGACCGATATACTGTCAATGGAACTCCACACGACAGTATTATTGTGACCGAAATACTGTCAATGGTGCTCCACACGATAGTTCCATTGAGACCGATGTACTGTCAATGGTGCTCCACACGACAGTACCATTGAAACCGATATACTGGGAGTGGTGTTCCACACGACATTTGCATTGGGACCGATGTTCTGTCAATGGTGCTCTCCCGACTGTATCATTGAGACCGATATACTGTCAACGGTGCTTTACACGACAGTATCATTGAGACCAATATACTTTCAATGGTGTTCCACCCGACAGTTGCATTGGAACCGATATACTGTAACTGCTGCTCCACACGACAGTACCAATGAGACCGATATACTGTCAATGGTGCTCCACACGACAGTTGCATTGAGATAGAGATACTGTGAATGTTGCTCTACTCGACAGTACCATTGAGACCGATATACTGTCAATGGTGCTCCACACGACAGTACCATTGAGACCGATATACTGGCAATGGTGCTCCACACGGCAGTACCATTGAGACCGATATTCTGTCAATGGTGCTCCCCACGACAGTCCAATTGAGACCGAAATACTGTCAATGCTGCTAAACACGACAGTACCACTGAGACCGACATACTGTCAATGATGTTCCACGAGACAGTACCATTGAGACCGATATAATGTCAATGGTGTTCAACATGACAGTACTATGGAGACCGATATACTGTCAATGTTGCTCCACTCGACAGTACCATTGAGACCGATATACTGTCAATGGTGCTCCACACGACAGTACCATTGATACAGATATACTGTGAGTGGTGCTCCACACGACAGAACCATTGGGACCGATATACTGTCAATGGTGATCTAACCATCAGTACCATTGAGACCCATATACTGTCAATGGTGCTCCACACGACAGTATCATTGAGACCGATATTCTGTCAATGGTGCTCCACACGACAGTCCAATCGAGACCAAAATACTGTCAATGCTGCTAAACACGGCAGTACCACTGAGACCGATGTACTGTCAAAGATGTTCCACGAGACAGTACCATTGAGACCGATATAATGTCAATGGTGCTTCACACGACAGTACCATTGAGACTGATATACTGCCAATGGTGCTCCAAACGACAGTACCATTGAGACCGATATACTGTCAATGGTGCTCCACACGACAGTACCATTGAGACCGATATACTGTCTATGGTGCTCCACACGACAGTACCATTGATACAGATATCCTGTGAATGGTGCTCCACACGACAGAACCTTTGGGACCGATATACTGTCGATGGTGATCTAAACAACAGTTCCATTGAGACCGATATATTGTCAATGGTGTTCCATACGACAGTACCATTGAGATCGATTTACTGTCACTGGTGCTCCACACGCCAGTACCATTGACACCAATACACTGACAATGATGCTCTACACGACATTACCATTAAAGACCGATATACTGTCAATGATGCGCCCCACGACAGTGCCATTGAGGCCGATATACTGATATTGTTGTTCCACCTGCCAGTACCATTGAGACCGATATACTGTCAATGGTGCTCCACACGACATTACAATTGAGACCGATCAACTGTCAATGGTGCTCCACACGACAGTACCATATAGACCGATATACTGTAAATGGTGCTCTACAGGATAGTACCAATGAGACCGATATACTGTCAATGGTGCTCCACACGACAGTACCATTGAGACCGATATACTGTCGATGGTGCTCCACACGACAATACCATTGAGACCGATATACTGTCAATGGTGCTCCACACGACAGTACCATTGAGACAGAAATTCTGTCAATGCTGCTAAACACGACAGTACCACTGAGACCGATATACTGTTAATGATATTCCGATCGACAGTACCATTGCGACCGATATATTGTCAATGGTGTTGCACACGACAGAACCATTGAGACCGATATACTGTCAATGGTGCTCCACACGACAGTACCAATGAGACCGATATACTGTCAATGGTGCTCCACACGACATTTACATTGAGACCGATGTTCTGTCAATGGTGCTCTCACGACTGTATCATTGAGACCGATATACTGTCAATTTTGCTTCACATGACATTACCATTGAGACCGATATACTGTCAATGGTGTTCCACCCGAAAGTTGCATTGGAACCGATGGAACCGATATACTGTAACTGGTTCTCCACATGACAGTACCAATGAGACCGATATACTATCAATGGTGCTCCACACGACAGTTGCATTGAGACAGATATACTGTCAATGGTGTTCTACTCATCAGTACCATTGAGACCGATATACTGTCAATGGGGCTCCAAACACAATACCATTGAGACCGATATACTGTCAATGGCGCTCCAAACGACAGTACAGATGGGACCGATATGCTGCCAATCTTGCTTCCCACTACAGTAACATTGAGACCGATATACTGTCACTGGTGATTCACACGACAGTGCCATTGAGACCGATATACTGTAAATGGTGATCCCCACGACAGTACCATTAAAACCGAAATACTGTCAATGGAGCTCCACACGACAGTAACATTGAGACCAATATACTGTCAATGGTGCTCAACACGACAATATCATTAGGGCCGATAAACTGTCAGAGGTGCTCCACGCTACAGTACTATTGAGACCAATATACTGTCGATGGTGCTCCATACGACAGTACGATTGAGACCGATATAATGTCAATGTTGCTCCACTCGGATGTACCATTTAGACCGATATACTGTCAATGGTGCTCCACGCAACTGTATCATTAAGACCGATATACTGTCAATGGTGCTCCACACGACAGTACCATGTTTACCTATATACTGTCAATGGTGCTCCACATGACAGTACCATTGAGACCGATATACCGTCAAAAGTGCTCCAAACGACAGTACCATAGAAACCGATATGCTGACAATGGTGCTCCACACGACAGAAGCATTGCGACAGAGAAACTGTCAATGGTACCCCCACGACAATACCATTGAGACCGATATACGCTCAATGGTGCTCCAAACGACATTACCATTGAGACCGATCAACAGTCAATGGTGCTCCACACGACAGTACCATTAAATCCGATATACTGTCAATGGTGCTCTACACGACAGCACCATTGATACCGATTTAATGTCAATAGTGCTCTACACGACAGTACCATTGAAACCGATACACTGTCAATGGTAATCCACACGAAAGTACCATTAAGACCGATATACTGTCAATGGTGCTCCACACGACAGTATCATTGATACCGATATACTGTGAGTGGTGCTTCACACGACAGAACCATTGGGACCGATATACTGTCAATGGTGATCTTCACGACAGTACCATTAAGTCCCATATAGTGTCAATGGTGCTCATACGACAATACCATTGATACCGATTTACTGTCAATGGTGCTCCACACGACAGTACCATTGAGACCAATTCACTGTCAATGGTGCTCCACACGACAGTACCATTGAGACAGACATACTGTCATTAGTGCTCTACTCGATAGTACCATTGAGACCGATATACTGTCAAAGGTGCTCCAAACGACAGTACAGATGGGACCGATATACTGCTAATCTTGCTTCCCACTACAGTAACATTGAGACCGATATACTGTCACTGGTGTTTCACACGACAGTGCCATTGAGACCGATATACTGTAAATGGTGCTCCACACGACAGTACCATTAAAACCGAAATACTGTCAATGGAGCTCTACACAACAGTACCATTGAGACCGATATACTGTCAATGGTGCCTCACACAACAATACCATTGAGGCCGATAAACTGTCAATGGTGCTCTACGCGACAGTACCATTGAGACCGATATACTGTCAATGGTGCTCCACACGACAATACCATTGAGACCGATATACTGTCAATGGTGCTCCACACGACAGTAACATTGAGACCGATATACTGTCTATGGTGCTCCACGCGACAGTACCATTGCGATCGAAAAACTAAATGCTGCTAAAAACGACAGTACCACTGAGACCGATACACAGTCAATGATGTTCCACACGACAGTACCATTGGGACCCATATACTGCCATTGGTGTTCCCCCCGACAGTACCATTGAGACCGATATACTGTCAATGGTGCTCCACACGACAGTATTATTGAGACCGAAATACTGTCAATGGTGCTCTACAAGATAGTTCCACTGAGACCGATGTATTGTCAATGGTGCTCCACACGGCAGTACCATTGATACCGATATACTGTGAGTGGTGCTCCACACGACAAAACAATTGGGACCGATATACTGTCAATGGTGCTCTACACGAGATTACCATTGAGACCCATATACTGCCATTGGCGCTTCATACGACAATACCATTGATACCGATTTACTGTCAATGTTGCTCCACACGACAGTACCATTGAGACCAATTCACTGTCAATGGTGCTCCACACGACAGTACCATTGAGACCAATATACTACGATTGGTGTTCCGTCTGACAGTACCATTGAGACCGATATACTGTCAATGGTGCTCCACACGACAGTACCATTGAGACCGATATACTTTCACGGGTGCCCCACACGACAGTACGATTGTTACCGATATACTGTGAGTGGTGCTTCACACGACAAAACCATTGAGACCGATATACTGTCAATTGTGCTCCCCACGACAGTACCATTGAGACCGAAATACAGTCAATGCTGTTTAACACGACAGTACCACTGAGACCGATATACTGTCAATGATGTTCCACCCGACAGTACCATTGAGACCGATATAATGTCAATGGTGTTGCACACGCCAGAACTATTGAGTTCGATATACTGTCAATGGTGTTCAACATGACAGTACTATGGAGACCGATATACTGTCAATGTTGCTCCACTCGGCAGTACCATTGAGACCGATATACTGTCAATGGTGCTCCACACGACAGTACCATTGAGACCGATATACTGTCAATGAGGCTCCACTCGACAATACCAGTGGGACCGATACACTGTCACTGGTGCTCCACACGACAGAACAATTGAGACCGGTATACTGTCAATGGTGCTCCACACGACAATACCATTGAGACAGATATAATGTCAATGGTGCTCCACACGACAGAACCATTGAGACTGATATACTGTCAATGGTGCTCCAAACGACATTACCATAGAGACCAATATACTGTTAATGGTGCTCCTCATAACACTACAATTGCGACCGATAAACTGTCAATAGGGCTCCACACGACGGTACAAATGAGACCGATATTCTGTCAATGGTGTTCCACCCGACAGTACCATAGAGACCAATATACTGTTATGGGTGCTTCACACGACAGTATCATTGAGACCGATATACTGTCAATGGTGCTCCACACGACAGTACCATTGAGACCAATATACTGTCAATAGTGCCCCACACGACGGTACAAATGAGACCGTTATACTGTCAATAGTGCTCCACACGACAGTACCATTGAGACCGATATACTGTCAATGGTGCTCAACACGACAGTACCATTGAGACGGATATAATGTCAATGGTGCTCCAAACGACAGTACCATTGAAACCGATATGCTGACAATGGTGCTCCACACGACAGAAGCATTAAGACCGATATACTGTCCATGGTAATCCAAACGACAGTATCATTGAGACCGATATACTGTCAATGGTGCTCCACACAACAGTACCATTGATACCGAGATACTGTGAGTGTGCTCCACACGACAGAACCATTGGGGCCGATTTACTGTCAATGGTGCTCCACATGACATTACCATTGAGACCGATCAATTGGCAATGGTGCTCCACACGACAGTACCATTGAGACCGATATACTGTCAATGGTGCTCCACAGGATAGTACCAATGAGACCGGTATAATGTCAATGGTGCTCCACATGACAGTACTATTGAGACCGGTATACTGTCAATAGTGCTTCACAAGGCAGTACCATTGAGACCGATACACTATCAATGATGCTCCACACGATAATACCGTTGAGACCATAAACTGTCAATGGTGATCTACACGACATTAACATTGAGACAAATATACTGTCAATGGTGCTTCATACGACAATACCATTGATAACGATTATGTCAATGGTGCTCCACACGACAGTACCATTGAGACCAATTCACTGTCAATGAAGCTCCACACGACAGTACCATTAATACCGATATACTGCCATTGGTGTTCCACCTGACAGAACCAATGAGACCGATATACTGTCAATGGTGCTCCACACGACAGTACCATTGAGACCGATGTACTCTCACGAGTGCCCCATACGACAAAACCATTGAGACCGATATTCTGTCTATGGTGCTCCACACGACATTACTATTGATCCTGATCAACTGTCAATGGTGCTCCGCACCACTGTACCATTGAGACCGTTATACTGTCAATGGTGCTCCACACGTCAGTACCATTAAGACCGATAAACTGTCAAAGGTGCTCCACACGACAGTACGATTGAGACCGATATACTGTCGATGGGGCTTCACACGACAGTACCAATGAGACCGATATACTGTCAATGGTGCTCTACACGACAGTACCATTGAGACCGATATACTGTCAATGGTGCTTCAAACGCAGTACCATTGAGACCGATAAACTGTCAATGGTGCTCCACACGACCGTTACATTGAGACCGATATACTGTCAATAATGCTCTACACGACAGAACCATTGAGACCAATAAACCGTCATAATTGTTCCACATAACAGTACCATAGGGAACGATATACTGTCAATGGTGCGCTCCACGATAGTACCATTGACACTGATATACTATAAATGGTGCTCCACACGACAGTACCATTGGGACCCATATACTACCATTGGTGTTTCCCCCGATAGTACCATTGAGACCGATATACTGTCAATGGTGCTCCACACGACAGTACCACTGAGACCGATATACAGTCACGGGTACCCCACAAGACAATACCATTGGAACCGATATACTGTCAATGGTGCTCCACGCGACATTATCATTGATACCGATTTACTGTCAATGGTGCTCCACACGACAGTACCATTGAGACCAAGTCACTGTCAATGGTGCTAAACACGACAGTACCATTGAGACCAATATACTGCCATTGGTGTTCCACCTGACAGTACCATTGTGACCGAAATACTGTCAATGGTGCTCCACACGACAGTACCATTGAGACCGATATAATGTCACGGGTGCCCCACACGACAGTACCATTGATACCGATATACTGTGAGTGGTGCTCCACACGACAAAACCATTGAGACCGATATACTGTCAATTGTGCTCC
>SDVV010020354.1:0-13337 GCA_016164225.1 Gammarus roeselii
AGTGAGGGAGGTAGTGAGGGAGGTAGTGAGGGAGGTAGTGAGGGAGGTAGTGAGGGAGGTAGTGAGGGAGGTAGTGAGGAAGGTAGTGAGGGAGGTAGTGAGGGAGGTAGTGAGGGAGGTAGTGAGGGAGGTAGTGAGGAAGGTAGGGAGGGAGGTAGGGAGGGAGGTAGGGAGGGAGGTAGGGAGGGAGGTAAGTAGGGAGGTAAGTAGGGAGGTAGGTAGGGAGGGAGGGAGGTAAGGAGGAAGTCTGTCTGCTTATCTTTCGTTGGTGGTGCAGAGCCGACCGCCCATGCTGCGCATGCTACCCGTGGTGCTGAGGCTGCTTGTGGATCGCTGGTTGTCCAGGTTGCACAGGATGCCTATGGCGCACAGGCTGCCCATGGTGCTGAGACCTCCCATGTTGTGCAAGCTGCTCATGGAGCCAAGGCCGCCCATTTTGTACAGGCTGCCCATGAATCGCAGGCTGTCTATGCCGGCCATACATTTGAACTCATTCATATCGTGCATATGATTTCAAGTATTATATGTGCGTTTTTCTATCCTAAATAATTTTCATGTACTCCAACGCGCCCAACAATCCTTTTATCGTTGAGCGCGTGGCCGGTACGTTACTTTTCCAAGTTTCGTGAGCTACCTCCGACGCAGCTGTACAGTACTCGACGAATACAGAGTCACCACATGGATCGTAGGTCGCCAGAAACAGTAGGCTAAACTCTGAACTTTCTCTAACAACTAGAGGTAAATCTGGTCGAAACGAGGGTTGAATCTGGTTGGTGCCGAACAGAGAATAAGAAGAGACTGAAGAGGCATTCTCCTGGGCTCTAAACAAATGCAAATTGTCATTTGTGCTCGAAACTAACCAGATTTAGGCGATGTAAGTCGGGGCTTCACGGACAAAAGCAGCGCTGGAAACAGCAGGAGCATTTTCCTCTAACACCATCAATTGTGAGGCGTGGGAGAGGCAGTGAAGGCCAAGGCCCAAGGCATAAGGCCAAAGCCTAAGGACAAGGGGAAAGGGAACTACCAGGTCTAAAATGTAGATGGCATATCGGTGACATGTTTGTGAGAAATCTATGGCAAGTCTGGCATACTGGTGGTGCACACTAGTAGCACATCGGTGACACACCAGCAGCACATCGGTGGCTCACCGGCGGTACACCGGTGGCACACCGGTGGGGCACACCGGTGGGGCACACCGGTGGGGCACACCGGTGGGGCACACCGGTGGGGCACACCGGTGGGGCACACGGGGCACACCGGTGGGGCACACCGGTGGGGCACACCGGTGGGACACACCGGTGGGACACACCGGTGGGGCACACAGGTGGGGCACACAGGTGGGGCACACCAGTGGGACACACCGGTGGGTCACATAGGTGGGGCACACCGGTGGGGCACACCGGTGGGGCACACCGGTGGGGCACACCGGTGGTACACACAGATGGGACACACCGGTGGGGCACACCGGTGGGACACACCGGTGGGGCACACCGGTGGGACACACCGGTGGGGCACATCGGTGGGACACACAGGTGGGACATACCGGTGGGGCTCACCAAGGGGCGAACCGGGGCAAATCGGTAGCCCATCCAGCCAGGTTATATCGGTGGCTTATTGGAAGCATCTCCGTGACGTAAACGTGGCTTATCAATAGCCGATTTGTAACGTGCCGGTGACATGACGGTGATCATCTGTAGCATATCAGAGACATCTGCAGCATATCGGTGACATCTGCAGCATATCGGTGACATCAGCAGCATATCGGTGACATCAGCAGCATATCGGTGACATCAGCAGCATATCAAAATCAAGTACCGTCCGTCGCCGTGTGAGGGCGTGTGCAGCCGAGCTCCACAGTTTTAGTGGAATTTAGGAGGATTGGTGCCAGAGTCACATTGAAAACAGTGTTAAACTACTCTGTGAAGTGATGGTGCATTCATAAATGTAACTTGTAGTGGTAAAGTTGTTTGTACTTTCATGTAATACGTGAAATTGAACAAGAATGAACCCGCCATACTTGGCCCAGTAGATGTGTCAGAAAAGCCCCGCATCCAGCTGTGTGTTTTTACCACGATATAGTGCCTCATAGTTCCGCTGGCAGCTGCTGAATACTGAATCAATTACACTAGATCGATATCAGAATAATTTCACGTAAGCAGGAACACAAATGAACGCAAAAAATTCAAGAATGAGAAAGACGCTCACTTACAATGTCGAAGAAAGTCTTATCGCGTGTCCGAAAACTCGGTGCCTGAACACGAACCAAAAACTCCGCACTCTCGTCCCTTGTGGGTAACACGAAACAGAGGACAGTGTAGAACCCTCAACCGATGCCCTTCCTACCCCCCCTCCACTCCGCTGCTCTCCTATCTCTCACCACATACTGCGGTCATTTAAAGGCAGACCAGGGCTTTAAACCGCTCAGACGAAAGACTCTTCTAGGCAGTGTTCGTGAAATGATGTTGAAGTAATATTTGACTTATTTAAAAGTAAATTGTTCAGAGTGTTTCCAACGATATTCGTTCCTTCCATACTCCATGCACCCCATCATCCGACCAGTGCTTTTATCTCTAACAGTTCCCACTGAAGTGTTGACCCCTCTTAAAATAAACACTGCTAGCGGCATCAACGATCCTAGCGTCATCTGGCGATATTAACGCTTCTAGCGTCATCTGGTGGCATCAATGATCCTAGCGTCATCTGGTGGCATCAACGCTCCTAGCGTCATCTGGCGGCATCAACGCTGCTAGCGTCATTTGGTAACATCAACGCTCCTAGCGTCAACTGGCGACATCAACGCTGCTAGCGTCAACTGGCGGCATCAACGCTGCTAGCGTCATTTGGTGACATCAACGCTCCTAGCGTCATCTGGCTTCACCAACGCTGCTAGCGTCATCTGGCGGCATCAACGCTGCTAGCGTCATCTGGCTTCACCAACGCTCCTAGCGTCATCTGGCGGCATCAACGCTGTTAGCGTCATTTGGTAACATCAACGCTCCTAGCGTCAACTGGCGACATCAACGCTGCTAGCGTCAACTGGCGGCATCAACGCTGCTAGCGTCATTTGGTGACATCAACGCTCCTAGCGTCACCTAGCGGCATCAACGCTGCCAGCGTCATCTGGTGACATCAACGCTCCTAGCGTCATCTGGCTTCACCAACGCTGCTAGCGTCATCTGGCGGCATCAACGCTGCTAGCGTCATTTGGTAACATCAACGCTCCTAGCGTCAACTGGCGACATCAACGCTGCTAGCGTCAACTGGCGGCATCAACGCTGCTAGCGTCATTTGGTGACATCAACGCTGCTAGCGTCATCTGGCGACATCAACGCTCCTAGCGTCACCTAGCGACATCAACGCTGCTAGCGTCATCTGGTGACATCAACGCTCCTAGCGTCATCTGGCGGCATCAACGCTCCTAGCGTCAACTAGCGGCATCAACGCTTCTAGCGTTATCTGGTGACATCAACGCCGCTAGCGTCATCTGGCGACTTCAACGCTCCTAGCGTCAACTGGCTGTATCACCGCTCATAGCGTCATCTGGCGACATCACCGCTCATAGCGTCAACTGGCTGCATCAACGCTGCTAGCGTCATCTGGCGACATCAACGCTCCTAGTGTCAACTGGCTGCATCAACGCTGCTACCGTCATCTGGCGGCATCAACGCTCCTAGCGTCATCTGGCGTCTTCAACGCTCCTAGCGTCATCTGGCGGCATCAACGATCCTAGCGTCATCTGGCGGAATCAACGATCCTAGCCTCATCTGACCGCGTCAACGCTTCTAGCATCATCTGGTGGCATTCAAGCTATTAGTATCATCTAGCGGCATCAACGCTCCTTAGGGACTTTTGCGCCTGTACACACGTCTCCACTGCGTATTCACGAAAGGGTGTTAAAGTAGATACATGAGATATATTCTTTATTGACATATCATTAGAAGTCATTAGGCAATGAGTGAGTCCTGCTGCACTCCTCGTGTTTGTGATCATACACCTGCCATCAGGTTCTAGTGAATCTGTTTTAGTTTCAACTCTATGTGTGAACTGTTCACCTATCCATAGGTGTTACGCTTTACCGGAATTTATGGTAACACGGTAGAAATTTAAAGTCTTGGTACATATCCGAGAGCTATTCTCGTCGGCCAGCGTTGAAGCATCTGGCACCTCTGAGCGTTTTGGCGCTCCACTGACTGTCTCCTTTTTGTTACTTGAAATCTCAATGTAATAAGTTATCAAAATTTTTATTACATCAAAGATAGGGAAATCAATCAATTTTCATTCACAGCGCGCGAGATAATAATCATAAGATGTCCGCGTGTGCAAGATGCTCGCCTAAATGCAATTTTTAATGCAACTTTTAGACCTATAAGTTCACGTTTATGTGTGCCGCTGCACCACATGTATTAAATTCCATGTCTCTCGACATCTCTAGTTTGAATAATCTCATAACAGTTTTAAACCAGCGCTACATTCCTGGTGAAATACCTCGCGTAAAATAAAGAATTTCACCCTCTAAATGTTTGTCAGCTGATAATCATCTTTAAGGAAATTTCATTGTCAGACCTTGATCATTATAGTTTTTTTTTCCGTATGTGCTCTGTTTTTTCTTAGGCGGAATGATGCCGGCAGTCTTTTATAGATCATATCGCAGCTGTACAACATAAGAAAATAAATCCTAAATAATATTGAAAAAGCTTTAACTCGCGTTTCGAAAACTTGACGCAAGAACGCCAAAGCAAAACGTCACACCCTAACAAGAACGGGGCTGTGTACATTTCAGACTGACGTGTTCATACGTGCGTGCCTATCATCATCCCATGGTCATGAACGGCTGCTGCTCTTTACCCTCGCCCCTGCCCCTTTTTCCACTGCTCCTCCGATCAGGTTGCGTCACATGCAGTCAATACTTGAACTTAATATCTTCATCTGAATATCTTCATTTGGTCAGGAACACCCAATTTTGATCTTTCCTTTCTTGTGAACATATTCGTCGCTCATTCTTTTATGAATTAAAAATTTTATTCGTTGACTGCCTGCATATATATTTCTATATTTTAAATTTACCTATTATGTAGTGAAACGGTAAAGAACAAGAGCACAGTTTGAACAATTTCACCGTGCTATATAAGTACTTGAAACATTTCATGCAGAACCGCGATTATTTTCAAACTGTACCCCGAAAATGCAGCGTAACAGCGAATATAATGTACATGGAACTGCGACATGTTCAATAGATCGGTAGTCATTCCTTGCACATAAACATGATTTTTAGTTTACTACTCTGTAGATTAATTTGTATTAACTTGATACGTCATAATTTTAGCAATTAGAACTCATCGCAATTCCTCGAATAAATTACACACCATAGTATAAGCCTGTGATTTCTAATGGACTGTAGATCACTCGTTGAGTTCCTTTGTCACAAATAAAATCGGCGACTGGTAAGCGATTCTTGAAGGCGCATTCGTTAAATGGAAAATTGTGTTTACGTTTTTTTTCTACTTCACATAACTTATTGTAAAATTTTCTTGAACAAGTGTATATCGTTTCTTCCTAGGTCGCATTAACTAGCACACATACCTGGCTCTAAAACACAAATTGCAAATCGAACAGCTACTCCAATTAATATAATCTAGGAGGGTTAGATTGTGCGAATCTATTATACACGTCTGAGTAGATTACTTTTTGAGCGTTTTAGCATTCATTCGTGTTTCGCTCAAGATTATTTTGTGGTAAATTTTCATTCGTATAAAATAATTTAATTCATCCCACGGTCATGAGTAGCTGATGCTGCTGTCTACCCCTGCCCTCTTTTCCACTGCCTCTCCTCCCCTGTTAAGTTTAGGACTCATTCCGGTTCTTTCAAGTAAATTGCACCGCAGTTTAGGCCTGCCGAACTTATGGACTTCAAATTACCCTTCAGGTACTTTATACACTAAAAGAGTTTGTTATATCGTTTCTGCCTGTGTCTCATCAACCTTCGCAAATGGGAGGCTCTGAGGAACATAAGGTATAATGAACGACGATTCTAAAATTTCTAGTCGAGGTAAATGATTACGAGTATTTCTTTCCGAATTTTCAAGTTTACGCAATGACAAATCTCTTTTTTGGCCAGTCAACATTTATTATAATTTTTATCTAAAATATTAGTCCCTCTTGTCTGAATGATTTCTAAATATTAACATAGTTTTGGATAGTTTAATCAAATTGTTATAACCCAAAACTCAATTAGTTGGTCCAATTTCCTTCTACCAATAGAATAACATCTTGTACCTGCGTCTTCGGATTAAGTTTATATCAAACAGCTTTGCGTAGGCTTAGTCAGCATTTATTGAAATTACTAGCTAATTATTGGTCTCTGCCTCTTCTCTGAATATACTGTTTATATAATACAAAGAGTTTGCAATGCTGGCATACAATTAAAAGCAAGTAGGAATGACGTGGTAAAATAGATTGGACCAAAATTGAAATGGTTTTGAATGATTGAACAATGATTTATATGTGTTTGAACGATAAGCAATATCCACTTAGGATTTTGCATAATATAACGTCACGGTTCCTCCTCTTAACGCAGAGCCGTAAAATGATGAGCTAATAAGACGCTCTCTAAGCCCCTCCAACAACAAACTCTCTAAGAAGTCTACTTCACTGAGATTTAACCTTGAATTAAAGACATGTCGCCCCACAGCCACACTGCTAACAGAAGCAAATCCTGCTGCATGTGTTAAAGTGGAACATGCAAGAAATGCGCATGTGCCAAGAATAACAGAGACTGCATATCATGCAAAAGCCAAAAATGCACCAGGACCAGCAAGCCTATAAACATAGAGCTGCCGCATTGCCCACACACTCCGATGGCAAGCGCATGTGCCCCAATACGCGGTACAGAGAAGTCTACCTTCTCCCACGGGGTAGCTCATTCAGTGACAGACACTCACCCAACGCTGCTGAGCTCTCCATCTCCCACCCCTTGTACCTCTGAAATTGAGTCCATAACTCTCAATTCTTCCTCCGATACAGAGCCTTTAATTGCCACATCAACAGAAAAATCCGCAACAGCAAAACCGGCTCACCGTGAAGCATCAGGTACCAGCACCGGGTCAACAGAAAATACCAAGGCCCCTAGGACAATACTCATTGGTGATATCCTCTTGAAAAATGTGCTAACGTCCGACCTGTCAGATGGATGCACTTTTGAAAATATAAATATTAACGATTATGGTGCTCTGTTTAAAATCATTGGAAGCTCAAATCCATTCAAAAATTACATTATTCTGCTCATGGACTACGTCGAAAATGAGGTAGCAGTCAAAATAATCACCGTAATTTTAACGAAAAACCAAAATGCTAAGACGTACATGGCAGAACCCCTCAATTTGAAAACAATGAAACAGGTATCCCAACAGGCAAACTAAGAGACGAATCCACTGGTGCCTCTGACGAACGATTGTTTCATTCGGAGAATGCTAGCCTGAACAATAGTGGAATTATCAAATTCTTCAACAAGCTAGCACGTTACGTTCCTCGGAGGGTTGAGGTATTGCCATCCCTATACTATAACAATGTCAGAAGCAAACAATCATTACTCTGGTGTCCTCCCTTCCTCTACTTCCCTCCATCATATGGCTATCATCTCGTACCATCACCCCATTACGCGTCAGCAAAAAACATCTACTCGCAGACAACTCACATCCTAGCTTCTTCTCATCACCCCAAAACTAAAATTCAAACTAAGAATCGCCAATTAGTGACTCCTTATCATCCCAACACAGTTAGTTCATATGCACCGCCTTTTCAACAAGGTCGCAGCAATAGCGCCCATTCAGCGCTTCCTCATCTCTTCTCATACCCTCCTCGCTCACTCTACACTACCCACACAAATTCGTTCAACTATGCTTGCAGCACAGCCCCAATCCTCCCCTCTCGCTACCATTTCCTTATCTTAGCCAAAACTTCGACTCTACCTATTCCGCTAATCCCTCCCATGTATTAACCTCCTCCACCCATTCCTTCCTCCAGCTCTCGCTCTCGTTACCATTCTCCACCCTCAACCCAAACTCTAACATTAACTATCCCGTCAATCCCTTCCATATATTACCCCCCTCCACTTGTTCTTTCCTCAAGCTCTCACCGTTGCTACCAGTCTCTAGCCTCAGCCCAAAGTCCAAGTCTACCTTTACCGCTAATCCCTTCCATACATTACCCCCTCCACCCATTCCTTCATCTAGCACGGTTCAGCCATCCTCAGCCATGCGTCTCTCCATTCACCGATCTAAATTTATTTTTTCCCTTGGATCTGGTCACTCTCCCATGCTCCGACCCTCCCTCAATAACAAAGAACAAAACCGAAAGCAAGGATATCACAAACATACAAACAATGCCACTCGAGAAATAGCAACCAGATTCTTAGATAACATCAGTAAGAGTGTTACGGAAGAGAATATTATAAATCTGAATGAGGGCGGCGTTGCTGACACAAAAAACAATAAGCCGGATGAACGAATGCCAATGCAGGTGACGGAAAACTTGCAACAACTCCCCAGGAACACCAACATCGACACTATTCTCAATGATTTAAGATTAAAAGACAATCTACACTGGCAGACGGACATTGTATGATTCACGCGGTGAATGGATCCTTAGTAAAACAAACAGGACTTAACGATGAAAACATCTTAGAGGTGATAAAAACTAAAGCAATGGAGGAATCCTTCTACTACATAGAAGATTACGAAGCTTTCACTGAGTATAAAAAGATGATAGATTCCTCTCCGAGATAAAAAATTATTTTGAATACAAAGAGTACAACAGCCGTTATGGTGATCTAGTCCCTGCAATTCTCAGCAACGCACTAGAAATACAAATCACAATCTTAGATGAAACAAACCCGAACATCGTAACAAAAACTGTTATTAATCCGACCAACCTTAAGAGTGATGAAGCTACTCGATACTCAAAATTTGTAGCCAAGAAAGAGGACCACTATATTAGTCTTGCACCAACTAAGCCTCTGAAGCCACATTTCGAACCACAAAATATTGTAGCAAAGCGAAACAAGCATGCTGAAACAAATGTGCAATGTTCAAATAGGTATTCTCCTTTACAATACGACAATGATACATCCATACTCGATGAAAGAATGCCTCTGCAATCACCCCAAAATTACACCAACTGTTCTGTAAGTAAAAACAAATGACTAGAGGCACAAACTGTTCAATCTGGGAGCAACAACCACCCCTCAGCCACCACGTCTGTAAATACCCATAAGAACCTAAATAATATCGTGATTAAACATATAGACGTCAGAAGCTTAAGAACAAAGATGGATCACATCAAAATGATGATGAAGGAGGACTCAATTGACATTCTATGTCTGAATGAAACCTGGCTGGAATCAGACATAAACTCTACCTTCATCGAGATTGACGGTTTCAATGTTTATAGAAAAGATAGAGAAAGGAGAGGTGGTGGAACCGTGATTAATGTGCGAGAAGAATATACCTCTTCCCAAGTAATGCTTAACTACAGTAATGAAGTTGATAACCTTTGGGTGAACATCCAGGTGTGAAAAAACAGATCGTTTGTTGTTGGTTCTCTCTACAGACCACCCAAAGCAAGTGTACAGTCTTATCAATTCATCGAAGAAAGATTTCGAGAAGCGATCCGCTTAGGAAAGACGCTGTACATCTTGTGAGATTTCAATGATGATCAATTGAAATTGAAATCCAACAATATGAAGCCGATTTTAGACTGACTCGGGCTACATCAGCTCATAAAAAGTGCACCAAGAATTACTCCCGAATCCCAAACTGCATTGGATCTGCTCATAAGTAACAATCCGTCTTCCATTGTTACCACAGACGTGGAGCCGAATTCTTTCTCGGACCATCATGAAATAAACTGTACCATTAACATCAAAAAAGAGAAGAAACAAGTATACAAAGTAACCTGTCGTTCAAAAAGAAATTACACCGCGGATAATTTCTGAGCACAACTAGTGGCAAACATTGAGATGGCTAAAGCGATATATAGCACAAATGACGTCACAGAGAAACCCAATTACTCACAGACCATCTTCTCACATGTCTGAACGCGGTGGCGCCAACGGAAACTAAAACAATGAAAAGCGGGCCAGTTCAATGGATTACAGAAAAACTGCGTAACGAAATTGCACTTAAAAAATATCTCAAACGCAGAGCAAAACGAAGCCTCACTTGGTTAGCATTATTTCGAATTCAAAATCGAAGGGTCAAACGCGACGTCAGGAGGGCAAAAATTAAATACCATCATGAGAAACTAGAACATTGCAAAAACAATCAAAAAGAAACGTGGAATGTACTAAAAAGAATTGTTCCCTACAAAAAAAAGATCACTTCATCTACTTATCCGAATACTCAAGCAGCTTCGGAAAAGTTTAACAACTACTTCGCTGGAGTTGGGAAACAGGTTTTTGAAGAGGTGACCCAGGAAGCCTATCAAGAATTACAGAGCGATGTAACAGATACATGGATGGGACCGCCCTACGGGGGAGTCTGCATTAACTTCGCGTTAGGACTCCGGTGGAACATGGAAGCAAATAATAAATAACAGATACATGGAGTCCAAAAGCTTTGGATGGAGACAGCGACCTAGAAGCAAACGTCAAATGGAAACCAAAGCAAGTATCGCAACACGAAGTAAAACGAGCTGTATTTGCCTTGAGGAACACAAATTCAACAGGAATAGATGGTTTAACCCTACAATATCTGAAAGACAGCCTTTTGGTTACCTTGCCTTTTATCAGCACAGTTACTAACACGTCCATAGCAAGTGAAACTCATCCAGAGATCTGGAAGCATGCAATCATCAAAGCAATTCATAAATCTGGGGACAAGAATGAACCATCCAACTTTAGACCGATCAGTCTTCTGCCGGTCCTATCAAAGATTCTTGAAAAGGTAATATCAATCCAATTGAATGATTACCTGGAATCAAACAAGCTGTTGAATGACTGCCAGTAAGCTTATCGGCGTAAATTGTCAACAGAAGACGCACTTTTGAGCATCACTGAAGATCTGTACAAAAACTTTGATGAGGGGCAGATATCTCTGCTGGTAATGCTAGACTTATCGAAAGCATTCGACAGCGTAAGCCATACAATTCTTTTTGGCAAGCTCCGCAACATCGGAATTGAGCCTACTTGGTTCGAAAGTTATCTGATGAATCGACAACAATCAGTTAAACTCGATAACGCAACTATGTCAAATTCGGCCACAGTTGCCTTTGGGGTTTCTCAAGGTTTGATACTTGGCCCTTTGTTGTTCCTGGTTTTTGTAAATGACATCGACTGTAAATTACCAAAAAATCAAGCGAAAATGGCAATGTACGCCGATGATGTTCAAATATTGCTTTCCCGAAAGCCGTCGGATCTGGATGCACTGAAAGACGACGCTGAGACAGCCGTAACTAATATGAAATCTTGGTACGATAAAAATGGACTCAGGCTCAACGCTGAAAAAACAAAATGCATCATGTTCGGCTCAAACCCAAAAAGAAAAGCAGTTCCAATAAATTTCTCTATCAGGATAGGCAAATCTGACATTCCTGTTGAAGATAAAGTTATAAGTCTGAGAGCATGGTTTGATCCCGATCTTTCCTTCAAACACCACGTAACTACTCTGTGTTCCAAGTCGAATGGAACACTTTTGTTCCTAAACTCTGCAAAAAAAGAATTGGACTTCAAATCAAGATTACTGATCGTCCACGCTTTAGTATTTTCTCACAATAACTACTGTCTTTCAATTTGGGGGAAATGCACCAAAACTCAAAGAGAGAAAGTGCAACGTTGTATACATTTTGCGGCAAGAATAACATGCGATGGTAGCCACAGAAAACGAGACCACGTAAGTCCCCTCGAAAAATTAAAGTGGCTCAATTTTGACAACAAACTGGCTCTCCATGAGTCGATCAGAATTCATAAAGATCTTCTAGAAAAACATTCACACGGCAGCCAAAGACTCATTTATTCTCGAGGTGATGAGAATAATCGATTCACAAGGCATAATGATACTCTGCACGTTGAACACAGGAAAACAGAAACGGCTTGTCGAGCTTTTTCGATCACTGGACCAAAATCCTGTAACAACCTCCCAACAAGCCTCAGGAATCTTGAATCTAACACGTCCTTCAAGAATAGGCTTAATGAACATCTATTGGCTGATCAATTCAAAACCGTAATTTTGCCCACAAATACAAGCTAAATGCATAACACCAGTAACCAGAAAATGCTTTCTGTTCATGAGCATGTTCGAATACACCACCACCATCGCTCTCAACATTGAGACACCATCTAATCGTTTTTACTCTGACGATACATATGTTTTCTATGTTGCTACCGATCACAATTATCTTTGCCAATTACCATAAGTGGTAACTAGCGTTTCGTCTATTTCTATGTTTTAAATGTTCCTGTTCGTTTTATTATAATTAAAATACAAACTCATTTTTTTCGAGGAATGATAGGCAGCTTCTAACTTCGACAAACGTTAACTCAATTTTAATATCACTCATTGAACTGGTTCTACCAATTACCGTACCATTTTTGATGATACAATCATTGTTTTATAAGCTAATACTCTACCTTGTCTCCTATAACGGAAGTATATTCATCCGACTTGTGTACTCCAGCATTGGATTATTCTGATTCATTGATACTTAGCTGTAACTGGTTATTATATCTCCACACTAATCAACAATTGCCCCTGCCAATTACCCTTGCTGTTAACTAACGTCTAATCTATTTAAATGTCTCAATCCTTTTAAAGTGTGCTCTGTCTGTCGATGAATAATACGTAGCCGCTCTCTCACAGAAGTAATTTCGATACAAATATAAATAAATTAATAAATTCTACCAATCACCGTACCATTTTTAAGTTTCAATCGCTATCATAAAAGGTAACATTGTTCTCTATTTTTCTCTTGGAGAACTTCGTCCATCTAAGTTTTGTACTCTCCCACTGAATTATACTGATTATCGTCCGTATATGTATGTAGGTGTGTACGCGTATATGTGTGTATTTGTATGTGTACATGTATATGTATTTGTATATATATGTACGTGCATGTATATGTATATTAGTATGAATATATAAGTGTTGGTATTTATTTAATGGTATATTGTGTATTCCATTCGGTTCCATGAAGGACAAGCCAGCCGCCTACTAGAGATGAGCTGCGATGTATTCATTAATTTTGGATTTATCAATCCCATGCCCATGAGTTTCTCACTTAAAAATATAGCACATATTGTGAAAACTGCTTTGCAACACGAAGTAGCTACAAATCGGCCGCCGACAGGA
>SDVV010020355.1:0-13337 GCA_016164225.1 Gammarus roeselii
CTCCCAACGTTATTGTTGGTATATTCTCTCTAACATCTATGAGCACGGTTATTGTGCCTTAACAGTGATAAAACAGAGGAATTGGTAGTCGACCCTAAAACAGTACAATACCCACGAAAGCTTGAATCACAACTTTGTTGTGTTGGATGGCCTAGTGCGTAGAGTACTGGACTCGTATTCCGGCGACGCAGGATCGAATCTTGACGATGACTGAAGTTTTTCCTGGGTTAAATATGTTCAATCAAATTGGAGAAGTTTATTCAGACAGATTTTTTTAGATCGAAATGTAGAGCCAAGTGGAGAGTTTGGATATAAATGAATCAAAAATCGATGACTGAATATCATACGTAGGCACGAAACAAATCTCGAACGATGACACATAATTCTTGGTTTGGTTAACCAGTGTAAGCTATAACAGAAATTCCCATCTCATAACACCACCGAGCCCAGACTAGAAATTTGGAATAATACAGCCTGCCTATGACATATACCGACTTCAAAGTGATAAAGGGGAGGTATCGAACAACGCTCATGAATAAATATCACTAAAAATAATTAATATGAATTACCTATGACATTCAACCAATGTAATTTATACATGAAAACTAAGGAACGAAAAATATGCTCAGTCAAAACTGTATGAGTGCATTCAAAATTTTTAATGATAGATCAAAATTTTTAGTCAAGTGGGTAGATTTGATATGTATAGAGCATACAAAATGACTGAATATCATATGTGAGCACGAAACTTGAATAAAAAATTCTATAATTATTGGGAAGGTTAGATTAGGATGACTAGATCTTTAAACCTAACATGACGTAATAACTGAACCATATTAAATATCTGGTAACGAAAAGAACGGGAATTAGTTTTATTAGAAGTCGCAGATCAGAAGGAAAATGTTACAGATGGTGAACGAGGCTGTATATTAGTGCAAATGTGTGTCTGTGTCTACATTGTACCGGCCCATGTGCCGGCACTGTGCCGGCACGTGTGCCGGCACGTGTGCCGACATCAACCCTGTATATATGCTTTGTGCCGGCAAATGTGACGGCACTGTGCCGGCACGTGTTCTGGCATCAACCCTGTATCGATGCATTGTGCCGGCATCGACCCTTTATATGCACAAAACTGTTCACGTGTGTGCACGGTGTGTGTGATATTAAAAAAAAAGACGTAAAAAAAAGTCAAGTGGAGTTATTTGATTTGTATATCGCATAAAATAACGATTCAATACCAAACAAAGCCATCGAACTTGAATAAAAAAATGCATAATTATTAGTGACGTTTGTTAGGTTAGGTATTTACGTATCTGGCGGTGTATGGCAACCATTCGTATTTGCTGATTTACCTGTCAATGAAGTCGTACATTGATATATAAATTGCTAATTATGTAGCTTGGGCGTTATTTATATTGTAGACTTTGTTGACTGCGGCCCTTACGTCACACATCTACAGTAAAAAACGCTAGATTGGTTATAGTGAATGCTCGAATAAGCCAGATATTCTGAATTTCAACGAAATCTCATAACAACACCTGAATTTAGCAATTATTTTAATTCACAAACTACAAACGGTTAATATATATCTTTGAACGTAGGACTTGTGGGAATTAGCATCTAGTAAAGGCATGCGACCGGAATATACAATTGAGATCTACAATAATCTAACGGAGTATTTTAACACAATCACTCATAACAAATCCGGTAGACTGGTTTTCTAGGACACCTCAAAACAGTAACTCAGAACCAACATCAGAAGGTAAATCATACCAATATTCTGTGCCATTACATCCAATTAAGTGAATTTATACCCAATACTACATCAAATTAGAAGAATGTATACCTAATAAAATTATATTACTATGATAACCGTTCAAAATCGTATACCAGCAAACAAAATAGCTAAGTAAGTATCTTTACTCTACCCTAACCAACATTGATTAACTATGATGTACGCCATATCCTACCATACCCCAGATGATAAATCCTACACCAATATGGAATTTGCATGGCCGATCAAAACGTGATGCCGATATACATTACCAATCTTGTAATTATTACAATAGAAATAATCCTATATTTTAACTGTTAATGTGATCTGAAGCAGGACGAAGATGGTATACTAACATATAAGCCACGTCGAAAAAAAAACTGACAGTAAAACAAATTTTAAGATCATGGATAATAATGTAATGATACTACGATACCCCTTCCATCTGAAACAAATTCTCAAGCCTTACTGATGCTATGTCTCTAGAAGGACAAAATCAAAGACCACTGTGTCATAACAACGAACTCTACAATGCTTCATTAGGTCACATTTCAGCAAGCTACCCCTCATATATGACAAACTTAGAGACGATAGCCAGACATGATACAACTCCTTAGACATACCATGCATCTGTTTAGTCAATCATCTCTGAACAGCGAAGTCAGATCCTGGACATAACAAATAGTCCATACTCAAGTACAGTTGTCAAGAATTGGCCTGAGATGAGCCACAAAGAGTGTGGCTTTAAAAATATTTGCTTCTGTTCACTGACGACCAAAGTAAATCACTATAACAACCAGCAGCTTGTCGCATAACCTCTCTAACAAACCTATGGAACTTGAGACTAACATCCACATAAACTTACAAAATCACGTTGAACTTGGACGAACTCCAAATGACCACCAGAGAGTGTTAATCACCTCTGTACCAGGACCAATCCATTCAGTAAATCATCTCCTATAACGTTAAACTATTCACTTGCTAGGGTTTAATGACGAAATTTCACAATGATGTAGTACGGGTTTACACCTCCTGAACAACGTAATTCTCTACTCTGCCCTGATAAACATTAAAATTTGTAATATACGAGGGTATCCATCCTGGTAAATTGGTCTACTTGTACAATTAAACATATATGCAACGAGATTTTGCCTAGGGGACTCCTCTAACCCCTCCAAAACGTTGCAGTATAGCCTATACTGAATATACAATAAACTAACAACAAGACCAAGCTTGTATCAACTCGAACCTTCTAAAGCTATAATATCACGTTAGTCATTGTAACAGGACGCAAAAGGTACATAAAACACTAAAAAGATACACCATCTAACTAAATTACACCAGAAATAAGGTTCTACATTGCAGATACAAACGTAACATATTCTAATATTCCGATAATTGTATACAATACACAATACACAAGATGGAAATTTTAAATGGAACATAGAAAACACAAAGAAAATATACCAAAACGCTCGAATTATAATAAAGTAACACGATAAATTCTCTACCATACCCAAAACATACATTAAAAACCATGATGTACGAGAAAAAACAACTAGCATGTAATCTACCAAACAATTAACGTGAATGAGCCAGCAAGACATGCGAGTAACAAACATATCTGTAACCTACAGTATATGATGAGAAATACTTCTACGCGATTACGCTATAGTATATACAAAATCTGATGAAAATTTCCTCCAGCGGACTCCAAACCAGGGTTAAATCAAATATTCTTCAACTAATGTGTACACGGCTTATTCGTAACATACGTAATATATACCTAAAAATATCATAATGATGCATAAACAACAAAATATGCCTTAAATAATGTGTTACATGTAAGATGCAAACCTAATATATCCTAAAATTCATGTAACTGTATGAAATAACCATTCAAAGTTCCAAAAACAATACACATTTAACATTCATCAACCGATTATTACTATGTATACATACCACAATGTGATATGTTACGATAAATCCATATCGTTTAGGTACGAACCAGCTACTCTCGCTGAGGGGGCATCCGATCAATACCCGCTATACAAAAAAAAATTGAGCAGAGACTACCCGAACATTCTACATACGCTTGATAACAGACCAATTGGAACATGGGGATACGTAGTGTCACCATTAAATCAGGTTCAAAACTGGATAGTGCGTTATGCGATTCTCGTAACGAAGCTGCAGCATCCCCAGGAATATATACATCTATCCGCCAACTGCCTAACTAATATACCATACTATTCCAATAGATATTAAATATACATGAAATTAACAGATGGAAAATACACAAAACGTTGCTCAAATCCAACCATCATGCTGGTACCAAGCAGGGCCAAACGCAGGCTAAGGCTGCAAAACGAGCTATATGACCTACCTAGTCATACTATCCCTATAAACAAAATATACAATATTAAGATATACCAAGAAAAATATATATATCTTAATCCAATCGCAAAGAACCCATCAAGCAATTACCAAATGAGTCAACTATACGTTAATTAGAAATGAATACACACATAATCTACACAGAAAAGTGTATAGAATTAAAATCCAGACATAAATATATAATGATACATACGCTAAAAATATAGAAATAATGGCAAATCAGCTGTGGAAAAATACTGATACCAATACAAAGAACAGATGCGAGCAGATAATAGCAACCACACCTGACGGAAATTCCAGAGGCGTACTGAACATTTGCATAAAGGGTCCCTATACCCACCCCTCGAAAAAAATAATGAAGTATAAATAAGTATATTCCTACCAGCAACAAAATAATATATATAATGAACAAATAGTAAGTAAGCGAGCAGTCCATAGGTAAAAACACATATTTTTGGAGGCCCCCCGTACCCGCCACCCCCCTCCTCCAAAGTGAAATGAAGCTATATTCTTACCAGAACCGAATCAATATTTAATGAAGAACAGATAGGAACCAGGTATGCACCAATGATCAAAAACACATGAGTACAATAAACACAAAATACAAACATCAACCCGCCAACTGCCAAACTATTATACCATAATATTCCTATACATTTTATATGCAAATGAAATAAACATATGGAAAACATGAAATGTTGCTCAAATCCAACCATCAGGCTGGAACCAAGCTGGGCCGAACGCACGCTAAGGCTGCAAAGCGAGTTATAAAGCATACCTATCATACTATTCCAACGAACCATATGTACAATATAGAGATGAGCTACTGCACAAAATATCCCAATCCATCCGCTAGGACCCACCAACCGACCACCGAATGAGTTAATTAAACCCCAACTAGATAAGAATACAAACATGATCTACACAGGAAAAAAAATAGAATCATTAAACCAGGCATCAATGTATAATGATACAGACATTCCGAACATAGAAATATTGGCAAATCAGACATGGAAAATTATAAAAGGAAGAACAGCTAAGAGCAGCTTCACCTGACGAAAATTCCAGAGGCGTACTGAACAATTGCCTAGGGTCCCCTACACCTACTCCTCGAAAAATGTGATATAGCATATTCCTACCAGCAACGAAAAAAATATATTTTGAACAAACATTATGTGAGCAAGTATACCCAATACATTGGTCTAAAAGATAAATTTTTATTTATGTATATATATAATAATAAAACATTAATAAACAGTAGAAGCATAAATGTTCAAATCACAAAAATACTCCCAAAAATACATTCGAAAAGCTGTGGTCGGAAGACGTCCGCCCAAACGACCCCCCTTCCGCCCGTCCGCCCACCCAAATTACTCCGATCGCCCGCTAGAATAACCGGTTTCGACCACCCCCTGCCCACCGCAAATTAGGCCCCATCTAATTCCTTCACAGGGCACGTTTCAGCGTCATACTATCTACTCATGGACGTAGTCAACTTGCCATCAGTGGTTTGCTGGCAAGAAATGGTGCCGCCATCATGGACGTAGTCAACTTACCATCAGCGACTTGTTGGAAATAAAGGTGCCGCGATCATGGACGCAATCACCTCGTCATCAGTGGCCTACTGGAAACAAAAAGTGCCGCCATCATGGACGTAGTCAACTCGCCATCAGTGGCTTGCTGAAAACAAAAGGTGCCGGGATCATGGACTCAAGCAACTCGCCATCAGTGGCTTACTGGAAACTGAAGGTGACGCGATCATGGACGTAGTCAACCCGCCATGAGTGGTTTGCTGGCAACAAATGGTGCCGCTATCATGGACGTAGTCAACTTAACATCAGTGGCAAGCTGGAAATAAAGGTGCCGCGATCATGGACGTAGTCAACTCGCCATGAGTGGTTTGCTGGCAACAAATGGTGCCGCCATCATGCACGTAGTCAACTTACTATCAGTGATTTGCTGGAAACAAAAGGTGCCGCGATCATGGACGCAATCAACTCGTCATCAGTGGCTTACAGGAAACAAAAGGTGCCGAAATCACAGACGTAGTCAACTTGCCATCAGTGGCGTACTGCAAACACAAGGTGCCGAAATCATGGACATAGTCAACTTGTCATCAGTGGCTTGCTGGAAATAAAAGGTACCGCCATCTTGGACGTAGTCACTCGCCATGAGTGGCTTGCTGGAAACAACAGGTGCCGCCATCTTGGACGTAGTCAACTAGCCATCAGTGCCTTGCTGATTGTTGCTGCTGCGTTGGTGCCGATTTACCGAGCCTGCAGCTCGAGCCTTTAGCGGTGGGGCCAACTGGAAGAGAAGAGCCTGTAATTACTTATTTGTTGTCACCTTAATCCGCAGGGGAGAGCCGTAGCCGATAGGGCGACGGGAGGGGAGTTTAGTAGCCAATAGGGGGACGGGAGGAGAATACCGTAGCCAAGAGGGTGAGTACCGTAGCCAAGAGGATGACGGGAGGGGAGTACCGTAGCCTAAAGGGGGTGAAGGGAGGGGAGTACCGTAGCCAAGAGGGCGGTGGAAGGGGAGTACCGTAGCTATGAGGGTGACGGGAGAGGAGTACCATAGCCGAGAGGGTGGCGGGAGGGGAGTACCGTAGTCAAGAGGGTGAAAGGAGGGGTGTACTGTAGCCGAGAGGGTGACTGGAGGGTAGTACCGTAGCCAAGAGGGTGACGGGAATGAGTACCGTAGCTAAGAGGGTGACGGTAGGAGAGTACCGTAGCCAAGAGGGTGACGGGTGGGGAGTACGTAGTCATGAGGGTGATGGGAGAGGAGTTTCGTAGCCGGGAATGTGACGGGAGAGGAGTACCGAAGCCGAGAGGGTGACGGGAGGGGGGTATCGTAGCCAAGAGTGTGACGGGAGGGGAGTACCGCAGCCAAGAGGGTCACAGGAGAGGAGTACCGTAGCCAAAAGGGTGCCGGGAGGGGACTACCGTAGCCAGGAGGGCGATGGAAGGGGCGTACCGTAGCCATGGGGGTGACGGGTGGGTAGTACCGTAGTCAAGAGAGTGATGGGAGGGGAGTACCTCAGCCAGGAGGGTGACGGGAGGGGATTACCGTAGTCAAGAGGGTGACGGGAGAGGAGTACCGTAGCCTAGAGGGTGACAGGATGGAAGTGCCGTAGCCGATAGGGTGACGGGAGGAGAGTACCGTAGCCAAGAGGGTGACGGGAGTGGAGTACCGTAGCCAAGAGCATGAGTACCGTAGCCAAGAGGATAACGGGAGGAGTACCGTAGCCAAGAGGGTGACGGGAGGGGAGTACCGTAGCCAGGAGGGCGATGGAAGGGGCGTACCGTAGCCATGAGGGTGACGGGAGAGGAGTACCGGAGCCAAGAGGGCGACGGTAGGGGAGTACCGTAGCCATGAATGTGACGGGTGGGGAGTACGTAGTCATGAGGGTGATGGGAGAGGAGTTTCGTAGCCGGGAATGTGACGGGAGGGGAGTACCGTAGCCGAGAGGGTGACGGGAGGGGAGTATCGTAGTCAAGAGTGTGACGGGAGGGGAGTACCGCAGCCAAGAGGGTCACAGGAGAGGAGTACCGTAGCCATAAGGGTGCCAGGAGGGGAGTACCGTAGCCAGGAGGGTGATGGAAGGGGCGTACCGTAGCCATGAGGGTGACGGGAGAGGAGTACCGGAGCCAAGAGGGCGACGGTAGGGGAGTACCGTAGCCAAGAATGTGACGGGTGGGGAGTACGTAGTCATGAGGGTGATGGGAGAGGAGTTTCGTAGCCGGGAATGTGACGGGAGGGGAGTACCGTAGCCGAGAGGGTGACGGGAGGAGAGTATCGTAGTCAAGAGTGTGACGGGAGGGGAGTACCGCAGCCAAGAGGGTCACAGGAGAGGAGTACCGTAGCCAAGAGGTTGACGGGAGGGGAGTACCGTAGTCAAGAGGTTGACGGGAGGGGAGTACCGTAGTCGAGAGGGTGACGGAAGGAGAGTTGATCGTAATGTCATGTCCTATTTTTTTTTGTTGGGAGGAGGGCTGAAATATGTAAGCTATGCCTAGACACTACAGATAATAATATGCTATGCCTAGACACTACTGATGATAATATGCTATGCCTAGACACTGTTGATGATAATAAGCTATGCCTAGACACCGTTGATGATATTAAGCTGTGCCTAGTCATTACTGATGATGAAGAAAGGGCAAAAGCTGAATATTATAAATCGATCATTACGAACGCATTGCATTTGTGAACTTAAATGATTGATCACTGGCATGTGATTGTTTGATCCATGATAGGTCCACACAAGCCGTATGGTCAGAACACCCTCTATAGATCTCTTGTTGCCGCTGTCAGCGATGTTTGCTGTTCACTGTATATATTAATAATAATATTAATAATAATAATAATGATAATAATCTTCATTGAGTCACTCGATGATACAATAATGGTTACAACAGAAAATGAGTTCAACAGAAAATGAGTTCAACAGAAAAACATTTCTACCAATACCTAAAAAAATATCGTAAAAAAATAATAATAATGCACACGTGGAGACAGATCAAGATTGAAATACAAGACAACAATTTACAGATTAAGTTTGAGACAAGGGTGCTTAAAATACCTTTTATGTCCCTCTCCCACATGAGTATGTATGCAAAAAACAATGTTGGAGAGGTTTAGTATAGAGCCACCTATCAGTGAACATCCTCGGGGTCGCATCTCAACCTGACAGCCACCCGCATGTAGTCAAACGTTATTCCTATTAATATCGGGATCTTCCTGCACATACAGTATTCTGTCCCATCTTTCTTTAAGTGGAGATAGTTCGTATTCCTCACTGATGCATACTGCCTCCAGGAAGGAAATATTTGAGTTTTCAATTCGTTCCTGGAGGCTGTATGCAATTTTTCTTGCTCGTACTTTCAAGCAATCAACATCATATTCTGCAAATACTAGGCTAGCACTCGTTCTTCTTGGGACACCCACCAGTCTCCTGAATATGTCATCGTTTGCTACTCGCAGTTTGCTCATAGTACCCCTGGTAAATTTACACCACAATGAATTACAGTATTTAGGATAACAATACGTTTTAAAAAGCTGCAGCTTAACATCCGTCGTACAAAAGTTATATTTTCTTATCAGTTGGTTACCAACCGCATTTAACATCCGGCGTTGTTTAGAAATATCGTCATTATCACACCGATTATTTGTTATTAAATGCCCCAAGTATGGGAAACTGTCACCTTACTCCAGCGGGGTCCTTCTAAGTACCCTGTCCGTTCTGTACTGGAACCTCTGGTTGGGTGGTTTCACTAGCATTCACACTGATTTCCTGGTATTGTACTCGATGTCTAGCTTCGCGGCTTCAGTCTCGCATATATTTAGAATAGTCTGCATAGCATCGCGATGTGGGTCCCGAAGGGCCATGTCGTCTACATAGCAAATTGCGTTAAGACAGCATCCGTCAATGTGACACCCAACAATGCTAAGAGATAGTCGGTCATGTAAGCTATCTATCTACACACACATTGAAAAGGAGAGGCGAGAGTAGGCCTCGTTGCCTTATACCATTAGTTGTTCGAAACGTATTGGGCAATGTGCTTCCCAATCGTATTACACATTCCTGCTGCTGGTACCAGTACTTTAGTAGCTTAACAATGTGAATTGGCGCCCCTTTTTCGATAAGTTTTTTGAAAAGTGTCCAGTGATTGACACGATCAAATGATTTTTTAGCATCTAAAAAACAAAGGTACATAGGTGACCCTCCACTGACAAAGTAATTAATCGTCTGCTTTAATGTGAAGATAGCCATTTCCGTCCCATGCTGAGGCATAAACCCAAATTTGTTGGGCGTAGTTTTCAGGCAGTCACCCAGCCTGTTCTGGATAATTATTTCTCGTAACTTTGATGCAGCAGTAGCAATTGATATTGGTCTGTAGTTACCTTTATCGGTCGCTCATTTTGTCTCCGATTTTATGATGGGTTTTACAACAACATCCATTAGTAGCTTAGGAAGGTAATTAAGTTTAAGGCAGCCAGTGAAGAAGATAGACATGACATGAAATATGAGGTCGAATGTTCTACTGTACTCACAATAACTGTGTGTGCTGTTTTTGGATGCCATAAAACTGGCTGTGCTGGTAGGAAAACTCACCGGAAGCTCATTTATATAAATTTCCATACTAATGAACAGATATAGGTACATCAGTTTTGTATAATAGATTTCTCTGAACTCATAGAAATTTGTACGAAATGTTGGCATAGACAATCCTATGTTTTATGAATATTTATAGAAACCATGGGTCGAAATATCCAAGTGACAGCACACTTTCACCACTTCATATCGCGTAGACAAAGTTGCCTACTTGATAAGCCCACCCAACTTAGCCCTCACTGTTTTGAGTCGCTGAGGATATGTGTTTCAGTTAAAAGAAAATACAGTAATTTTTTTCAAGTTGCTTTTGACAGTTGAAGCCCCTAAATAGTTTCCTTCCCAAAAATATAATTCATTTATGCTCTTTCTTATAGTTTTAAGCCCATTATCAGCCAAGCAACACGTTCGTTTCTATTAAATCTATCGTCCTTGGCAACAGCTGCAGGATCAAAGGCCTGCGCGATGTGTACATACTCAAAACATGATGTTCTAAAAATAATGTTACACCGATGAACGTTTCGCTTTTCAATTTCGTCCCGGCCTACTGAAGTCAATCGTTGATTCAAAAAGGAGCTCTGTCATCCAGAGTTGCTGGATGTTTGTTTCCCTGTCGGTCAGTACCGGAAGCCTTCCCATCCTCTTAGATCATCTTTTTACCTGCTGTTCAGCATTAGCCAGTAACGGCCCGACTCCGGGCCGGCAGCGTCCCGTGGCACCAATACCACGTCCCTGGCGATAGTGCCCCCGCACGAATTACATGCCTTTCCTTTCAGCACCGTCCATAGGACCGCCTTTTTTATGCTAATCTCCTTAAGGCAAACAACAAATCAATAGGGAAATTAGGCGGCATTTTTCCCCTGTTCGGCAAATACGGCGAGGAACAAACGCTAAGCGAATTATCTGCTTCGTGGGCCAGCGTCGGGGGCAGCTTCAGCAACATCAAACGTACTTGATAAGGGCCAGTACTGGACCGGGCCGATCACAGCTGCTTGCTTGTGGCCAAGCGACGATACATTAGGGTGGGCCACAAGGCCGTGTTGGTGGCTACCCTCCTGAAACAAAGTTTTTAGGTTTGCCAGAGACGGGTGATTAGCCTGAGACGCACCGCCATACTCGAGGGCGGAAGGGAAAGATGTTTTCCGCCCAGTATGATGCTTTCAAGTATACTTGGGCTGGAGATGATGGGCCGTGTCTCACAGATTTGAACGACGAGCTGCCTCACAGGAAGTGACATGGGCATTGCCAATATTATTGCTTCACTAGAGGAAGGAAAAACGAACTGATAAAATAAACGAAAAAAATATATATAAAGTTTTTATGTCACCTTACTTGACGTTCGATCTGGCGTGCAACAACCGAATTCCCTTCAATGGGTTTGAAAAACAACTCCTGCGTATCTAAATAATGTTGCCAAGTTTGTCATAAAATGTTCAACCTTTCATTTATTCTCGACTCATCCTAAATTGAAGAATAATGTTCGTTGCTGTGCTCTGCTGTGTTGTTACAAGGATGACTATTAGGGAGGGAGGATGGAGGACCGATGGACTGAGCTGTTGTTACAAGGATGACTATTAGGGAGGGAGGATGGAGGACCGATGGACTGAGCTGTTGTTACAAGGATGACTATTAGGGATGGAGGATGGAGAACCGATGGACTGAGCTGTTGTTACAAGGATGACTATTAGGGATGGAGGATGGAGAACCGATGGACTGAGCTGTTGTTACATGGATGACTATTAGGGAGGGAGGATGGAGGACCAGTGGACTGAGCTGTTGTTACAAGGATGACTATTAGGGAGGGAGGATGGAGGACAATGGACTGAGCTGTTGTTACAAGGATGACTATTAGGAAGGGAGGATGGAGGACTGATGGACTGAGCTGTTGTTACAAGGATGACTATTAGGAAGGGAGGACGGAGGACTGATGGACTGAGCTGTTGTTACAAGGATGGCTATTAGGGAGGGAGGATGGAGGACCGATGGACTGAGCTGTTGTTACAAGGATGACTATTTGGGAGGGAGATTGGAGGACCAATGGACTACGGTGTTATTACAAGGATGACTATTTGCGAGTGAGGATGGAGTACCAATTTACTAGGCTGTTGTTGCAAAAATGACTATTTGAGAGTGAGGAAGGAGGGCCAACGGACTAGGCTGTCGTTGCACAGGTGACTATTTGGGAGTGAGGATGGAGAACCAATGGACTAGGCGGTTGTTGCTTATATGACTATTTGGGAGTGAGGATGGCTGTTGTTGCAAAGATGACTAATTGGGAGTGTCTATGGAGGACCAATGGACGAGGCTGTTGTTGCAAGAATGACTATTTGGAAGGGAGGATGGAGGGCGGATAGGATAGGCTGCTGTCATGTCGAATGTTCAGTAAATTCGGCTGTTACCGTATGCTCTAGTGTTTGGATATATAATGAAAGTAATAAGCGGGATGTGAATTAGTTTCATGATGTACTGAAAAGGTCTTACAAATTTCCAGCAGTTTGGAGCAATAAAAGTCATGAGCAATATAAATTATCAGGACGTAGTAGCGGTGAATCCAGCTCAACATGATCAAAGAGTCCTGGGGAAACAAACTCACACTAAGTGCTCCCATGTTAAGTCCCGCGCCCTTATTGCAGTCATAATAAATCTCGATAGAATTGCTGCTCATTTATTGTCCTGCTGCTGCTTGTCTGCTGGGATGGAGGTGACATGATCTAAAGCTACACTGCGCTGCACCCGTCCTGCTGCTGCTTGTCTGCTGGGGTGGAGGTGACATGATCTCCAGCTACACTGCCCTGCACCCGTCCTGCTGCTGCTTGTCTGCTGGGATGGAGGTGGCATGATCTAAAGCTACACTGCCCTGCACCCGTCCTGCTGCTGCTTGTCTGCTGGGATGAAGGTGACATGATCTCCAGCTACACTGCCCTGCACCCGTCCCGCTGCTGCTTGTCTGCTTGGGTGGAGGTGGCATGATCTCCAGCTACACTGCCCTGCACCCGTCCTGCTGCTGCTTGTCTGCTTGGGTGGAGGTGGCATGATCTCCAGCTACACTGC
>SDVV010020356.1:0-13337 GCA_016164225.1 Gammarus roeselii
GGTCACAGGGCACAAGGTGGGCCGCTACAATGGTCCGCCGTACACTCTATACAACTGCTGCAAGGATGAGGTGACTGCAGTGATGCGGTCACAGGGCAGAAGGTGGGCCGCTACAATGGTCCGCCGTACACTCTATACAACTGCTGCAAGGATGAGGTGACTGCAGTGACTGCGGTCACAGGGCACAAGATGGGCCGCTACAATGGTCCGCCGTATACTCTATACAACTGCTGCAAGGATGAGGTGACTGCAGTGATGCGGTCAGAGGGCAGAAGGTGGGCCGCTACAATGGTCCGCCGTATACTCTATACAACTGCTGCAAGGATGAGGTGACTGCAGTGATGCGGTCACAGGGCAGAAGGTGGGTGAGCTTTTATTTCGCGGAAGGGTTTTTGAAGTGTGGGGTTGACTTGGTGTAGCCGGTGGATCATTTGGGTCGGCTGAGGTGCAGGGCTGCATAGCTATTTCAGGCAAGGGCTCTTCGTTCTTGATTACCATCGCATCTTAATGCAACAGTGATCGATCTCGCTGGTGAGATGTTCTGTAGTGGAACATATGGGAGACGAGAGTTGGTACCCTCATTGCGGTTTTCGTATGCGTAGTATCCGTTCTTCTCCTCCGTTCGTGGGCTTTTGCTCGTCTTTTTGCTTTACTTTGTTTGTCCCAATTGAAGAAGTGGGGCTCGTTGTATGGTCAGCTGAGAAGGTAGCCTCTCTAGCGTATCCTACCTGGGCGTCGGTTGCTTCTTTGTTCTGTTCGCATCAGTTAATACGTCGGCCGCGGGCCTGGGTGCGACAGCCTTGCTATTAATAGGGAGGGTTGAGGTCAAGCTACCCGGTTCTGTCGATGATCTTTGATCATGAACTACAGTGTTGGGGTTCCTCCTAGATTCAACAGCTTTGACATAGGTCAGGCAAGTTGGTTTTTTGTCATGCCAGATTTAAACGCTCGTTTTCGTGAGACTTTGTGGTCATTTTGTATTGTAGTAGTTTATTTTTGGGTCCATGTATTTTCGGCAGTCACGGTTTCCTGCTCTGTGGAGGCATGAACAGTGTTGGCACATGGGTTGAAAGGCATTGCATTCCTTTTTCCGTGTTCTCCGGCACATCATCTCTTGCGTTGGGTGTATCTGGTCTTCAGTGTTTGGTGATGTGATCGCATTATCGATGCATTTGCTGCCTATTGCAAATGGGTGAAATTTTATTTTCCTTAGTTCTCCGAGAATTAATATGAATCTTGGTTCGTCAGTTTTTGGAAAGGAAATTTGGCCTGCTTTTGAAAGAACGTTTCGCGGCCCTATCCATTTTGCCAAAAAGCTTTGGTAACTTGGTGATCTTGCGTCAGACCCGCTGCAAAGGCCGTCAGTTCAGTTTTAGGGGCGTAGCATGATGTGTAAATAATTCATTTTGTGGAATTGAAGGACGGATATAGTTCAACAGTTACTTTGTGTTGGTCAATTGGAGTGGATTTATACTGTGAGTTAGATACTTCGTCCTTGCCTGCGGACACTGTCCGATTTGCCTCCTAGTTGTTGTGCGAGTGATTTCATCATAATGATGAGATTAATTGAGGGATAGTCGAGTAGGGAATAGTGCCGATCCTTTTCCAGAGTCTGAGAGTCGACCGGGGGAGGGAAGGATACAAAGAGGCTATGGTTTCTCGCCGGCTAACCTTGTGATCTTCTTGGTATTGGGGTTTTTTTTTTGTCCTCATGGCCGTCTTTGCGTCCCGTGGGGTGGCCGTTCTATTTGCAATAGAACAGCGGGGTTCTATGGATGAACAAGACTACGGAGAGTATGAACATCTTTGTCTTCCTTGTCATTTTTTTTTCCTGGTTTGCGTATTTCTGGCATTGATAGCAACGCATTGTTTTTTTGAGTTAGGAAAAGGTATATCCATATATTTTGGTTGGGTAAAACCGTTAATTTCAGAAAAAGGTCGGTGTCGATGTTTCGTTTAGCCGTTATGCATTTTGCGACTCTTTCTTCATCCCCACGGTCCCGAATTTTACGAATCTGGTTATGAACTTGTAGGTTTGTTTTTTCAGGAGGTTTTCGATGTGAACCAAGCCTGCTCTCCTGGTGAACGGTGGGTTTTAGCACATGCCGGTCATGAAGTGTATAAGAGCGTCGCTCTGAGGTTTCGTGTCAACTTTGATGGTGAAGCTACCGAATCCTTCACCACTGGTGGTGATGTTTAGACTGGTCGGCCATTAAGGTGCTTAGTTCTTCTCTTATAGTGGAGAGTTATAGCGAATTATTGTTTCGGGTTGCAATCCTCGGAATATGGTTGTGGGGGTTTTGAGGTAGAGAGATGGAGGTGAAGGCACGCCTTGGTCAGGGGTTCGTACTTTTGGTAGAGCTATAATCCTGCCAGTCCTCCAGTTTTGTTTGCCGTTCATCGGTTGTGATGGAGGTTGCGGTGCAGTTTTCAGTTTCTATTTCGGACCGGCGGGTCGCTTCATTGAGTCAGATATGCAGTTTGGGTAAGTTTCTTGTAAGCTTCATAATACGATTGTTGTTTGATCGTCTCCGGCCGAGATTGGGTTATTAATTTTCGAGACGTTTGTTCTTAGAGGTTGGGTTCCTCTTTTACATCTCTCAATAGGAGTTGCAAGCCCAGCCTGGATGGGGCCTGTTTTTGCTCATCGCTGGACGCCCGATTTTCGCCAGGGGGCTGGGTGTTGAAACTTTGCAGTTTGCTGACCAACCTTATCAATTCTAATGTTATCGTTACACGAACAAAATTTAGACAAACTATCGTGAGGATCAAAGCATCCGCACGAATAAGGGACCAACCTGTGCCACATAAATGACTATCGATGAACTAATGACACGGGTAGTTAGCTCACCATCCGGAGGTGAAGCGTCTGGTGCGGTGGCTGGTGAAGTTGTAATGGGGGGCGGAGTTGAAACTTCCCCTGCTCGATGGCAGACTTCCGCCTTCTCATCACTCATGTCCGCGCAGTCAAATATGCCATCACACTCTTCTCGCTGTAAGAAACAACGTGGATAAAATCATCATTTTATTTTGAGAGGAACCATCACTTCTGACTAGGTGGTTTGTAAATTCAGAAGCACTTCATATTTTATTATGTAATCAACTGTTATTCGAGCACTGATTTCGTAAACTGGATTCAAATGAAGACTTTTTTGTATTTCCAGGCAACAGGCTAATGAAATTGCTTACTGGCCTAGCCTGCGGTTATTATCCATTCTCTCTTACATTCCTGGGTGTGGAAATTAGCCCTTTACATTATTCAATTCTTGGGCCGGGTTTTCGATTTCCGCTTGCGGTCCTGATAAACTAACGGCGTGTGCCATCTCTCCTTGCCACTGCGCTCCCTACGGCGTCAACTCAATCCTGCGTAGCACCAAACAATCTAATACCATAGCAGGCCTCGTTGTGTTTAATTGAGTGCGAAGTTCGACGTTACAAAAGCTAGTTACAGAATTTTGCGACACGTCACCTGATTTTCAAACACCAAATCGGCAATTTTCAATTATGTTTATTGAATTTTAATCTGATGTTGGCAACTAGGCTTTGACGCCCTTTTTCCCTACCATAGAACTTCCTACACTTATGGCTGAGAGTGTGTTTGTTCATATGCCACTCCACATGATTCCACAAACAGACTATAGCACTCATGGCGATTATCGCAATACCTCAGTCATTCTAAGTTATAAACGGACCCAACCATTGCACTCCTGCCAGTTATAATAGTACCTCAATCATGATTCTCCAAGTGATAACTTATTTGCCACATACCAGATCAGAGCACCAAGTATCTACGCTATGCTTCCATAAGTGATGTCACGTACCCGATCATAGCACTCCCTTTGGTTGTCACAGTACTTCTTGCTTCGCTTGGGGCACACCACTCGCCTAACGGAATCTCGAAACTTGCAATTTTCGGGTCTTTCGTCCGATCCATCATGACAGTTCGTAACATTATCACACACGTCATAGCGGCTGATGCAGGTGCCGTAGTCGCAACGGAAGCTGTTGGCGTTACAGCTGTAGGACAAGGAAGTCTCAGTGCTGAAACAGTAAAAAGTACAGCGTTAACTGCTGCGGGAAAATGAATAAAAGCTCGGCGATACATGAAAAAAAAAATTACAATTGTGGTAGGTGAAATGCTCTGTGATGAATGGGTGAATAATGACACCGTGTTTAGGTGTGGAGGACGGAAATGAGAGTGAGATGAAAAAAAAACACATCAAACCCATGTTCATGAGGGAAAGACTGGGAATTGAAGCAGAGAAAATTGACACAGTGCAAATGTGGATGAAGGAAGATTAAGCGACGAAAAGGAAAATAATATCTGCCTATATCTGGGGAAAATGTAAGGAAGGCCGATGAAAAGGAAAGTACTAAGTCTCATCACTACAGCGGAACAGTCATGTCTATCAGCATCGTCTGTTACGTGTAGAAAATGCAAACTGGTAGTTGACTGTACTGGTATCCGATTTTTTTCAAACTGTCACGCGACGGTATTTCACAGTAACAAGATTGCATCCTCCCTTCCGTGTCAATTCAGACCTCCCTATAGTCAACCTTGCTCGGCCGTGACGGACAGTATCATCTCCTACGTGTCATTACAAACCTCCTTAGACTAGCCCGATCGTTTAGGAAATGATATCCTCACTTTCGTATAATGCCAGACCTCACAATACTAGCTTGACAAGCAGTCACAATTGACGTCCTCACATTCGTTGTGCGCTTGCAGGCTCGCCTCGGATAACCGGATCAGTCGCAACACGTGGTGACATCGCCTCCTTTCAACCATTGCAGACCTCTCTAGTCTAGTGTGATCAGTCTTGGCAGGTAACATGCTAATTATCGATGTCTCATTGCGACGTTGGCGACGGATGCCGGTTTCGGGAGGAAGACTTGCTGCGTACATTACTAGGGAAAAGGTGCAGGATGCGGTAGAGTTGATTAAAACAGAGAATGGCCCTGGTTTGGATGACGTTGCGACTGAGTGTCTGAAAAGGGGTGGAGTACCGATTGCAGTAGGGCAAACGAGGCTACTGAATATGTGTTTTGAAACAGGCGTGGTGCCGGCTGAGTGGCGCAGTGCTTGAATCGTTCCCATGTATGAAGACAAAGAAAATTAAAATGAATGCTGAAATTCAAGATGTATCAGTTTGCAATGTGTGGTCGCTAAGTTGTACGGTAGAGTGCTAATCAAGATGATTAGACAGTGTGGTTTCAGGAGTGGTGGTGAGTGTGACGATAAGAATTTTGCAGTAGAACAAGTCTGTGAAAAGTACCTCGCGAAGGGAACTGATGTGTTCTGGGTCTTCAATGGATTTGGAGAAGGCCTAAGACAAGGTCTACAGGGAAGCGCTGTGGAGGGTGTTGCATTTGTATGGAGTGGGTGGGAATTTGTTGAAAGCGGTTCAGAGTTTCTATGTTGGCAGCAGAGCTTGTGTCATAGGTGGGAGCAAGGGGAGTGATTGATTCTCAGTGAAAGTGGGTTTGAGACCAGGCTACGTTATGTCTCCCTGGCTGTTAAATCTCTTCAAGGATGGAGTGACGTAATGCGGGTGTAATGGGTCGTGGCTTGGAGCTTTACGAAGCGAACGGGCGGAGTTGGCTGTTGAGGCAGTTACTGTTTGTGGATGATAGGGCACTGGTGGCGGATCGTGAGGAGCTGTGTAGACTAGTGTCTGTGTTTGGTAGAGTGTGTGAGAGGAGAGGCTGTGAGGGAAGGTGGGTAACTGTAACGTAATGAAATACTCAAGGAATGTTTATGCGAGCAGAATTGGTGTTCTCCTAAATCGAGAGTTATAGGAGGAGGTTTAGTGTTCAAGATATCTGATCAGGGCTCCCATGTAGAGAAGACTGACCACGTTTAAGATGAGGTAAAGTCATAAGTGAAGGAAAGGTGTAGAGTGTTGGGAGCACGGAGTAGTGTAATTAGTTGTTGGACGTTGGGGATGTAAGCAGCTGTGCTCTACGAAGTTATGATTAGCAAGGTGAGATTTGAAAAGATAAAAAAGTCTATTTTTTTCAAGTCGATCTGTTTAAGGGACAAGGTTAGAGTGACGCTGTGAGACAGAATCAAAAAACGATAACACGAATAGTGAAGAAGTCAGAAGACAGAGTAGATTCGTGTGTTCTGAGAGAGTTCGGACACATGGTGGGGATGGATGAATTGAGATTGGTGAAAAGGATGATGAAGGCGGAGATGAGTGGACGTAGGGCAAAGGTAGCCTAAAGTTTGGGTGTATGGATGTTGTGAAGGAGACATTAGGTAGAAGAGACTTAAGCATGAAGGTGGCGAGAGAGCCTGCAATGAACAAGCGTGAGTGGAGAATGGTTATGAATCGATGATTTTTATTGACGCTGCCATGATGGGCTTTTACGGTCTTGGTATTTCGTTGAGAATCGATATTTTTGTGGGTGAGGAGAGCCCGGTTAGCATGACGCGGCTGTGGTGCACCAGTCCCAATGTAGAATTGGAACAACGGCTAACATGGCTAAATATAGCTCTTGGTTAAGGAATACGTGCGTTAATTGTTGGGTAGGACAGAAGAGCCACGGCTTTACGCGCAAATGCAACTCCTTGGCAAGCAAAAGTTGATTAGGTTCGATTGCCAACTGCTTGAAGTTGTTGAAATTTCTAAGGACGTCTATATTCGAAACCCGGCTCGTAATATTCATATTAGACGTCTGGTACGTCATACATGCATACAGAAATCATTCAACGGAAATGATAGCTGAACATAACACTTATCTTGCTCACGTATCATAGTCATCAAGGACATACTAAAAAATCTAGAAACTTTAAAAGCGGACGAAACCTTTCTTTCCTGGATGAGAGAACTGCACAAACTTCGCGTGTCTCGTCTGAGCCGTCCGTACAGTCCCTCTGCCCGTTGCAGATTTCAGATGTCTTGATGTAACTCCCATCACCGCATTTGAACGCCCAAGCTTCAGAAAAAAAAAATAGGTTAGTTCATGAACGACAGTGGTGCACTTCATCAGATAATTCAAGAAAATGAACGGGTCAATACCTGACTACTTCTGGAAAACGATTGTTCCAGTTATAATATTTCGGAATAATAGTTATCGCAGGAACTCATTTGTTTCTACGTTCTTAAAACGAAAAAGGATAGTGTGTGTTTTGCTGCGCACTTAATGCAAACTTGAAGGAGAATGTTTCGACTCGCATGTTGTTACTCTAAATGAAGCTCTTTCCACAGATCAAGCTGCTTGAAAACCTCTACCACAACCTCCTGTCAGATAAACGATTATGGCATACGGTCTGCTGGCTTAACCTCCTCCAAGGGAAAAGTTTATTACAGACCATATGCTGCCACACCCTCATGTAAGGAAACAATTTATTGAAGACAGTCTACTCAGACTGGTTCTGGCGTAGGAAAGTTCATAGAAGGCTGTCTACTGCATGCCCCTGCTTTGTCCGTGGGAAAGAGCATTGCAGACGATCTGCTGTGACTGGTTCTGGCGCAGGAAAGTTCATAGAAGGCTGTCTTCTGCATGCCCCTGCATCGTCCGTGGGAAAGAGCATTGAAGACAATCTGTTGTGACTGGTTCTGGCATAGGAAAGTTCATAGAAGGCTGTCTTCTGAATGCCCCTGCATCGTCCGTAGGAAAGGGCATTGGAGACAATCTGCTGTGACTGGTTCTGGCGTAGGAAAGTTTATAAAAGGCTGTCTAGTGCATGCCCTTGCTTCGTCCGTGGGAAAGGGCATTGGAGACAATCTGCTGTGACTGGTTCTGGCGTAGGAAAGTTTATAAAAGGCTGTCTAGTGCATGCCCTTGCTTTGTCCGTGGGAAAGGGCATTGGAGACAATCTGCTGTGACTGGTTCTGGCGTAGGAAAGTTTATAAAAGGCTGTCTACTGCATGCCCTTGCTTCGTCCGTGGGAAAGGGCATTGGAGACAATCTGCTGTGACTGGTTCTGGTGTAGGAAAGTTCATAGGAGGCTGTCTACTGCATGCCCTGCTTCGCCCGTTGGGAAAGGCATTGAAGACCGACTGCTGCCTACACTCTTTACAGCCTGCTGCAAGTATGAGGTGACCGGTGAAACAGTAATACTGCACAAGGTGGGCTGCTAAAATAATCCGCCTTACACTCTTTACAGTTTCTGCAAGTATGATGTGACTGCGGTGATGCGGTCACAGTGCACAAGGTGGGCGAACTTACTGACTTTCCTTCCGTGGAAGGGTTTTAACGATAATATCTGCAAACTGACGTCACTATATTCCCAGTGATCTAAATGTGCTTTTGGGAACGGGGAGGTGAAATTAAATGAGTCCGGATTTTATTTTAGAATTACCATCGATCAAAATTTAAAATGTAATGTTCCCATTTCTGATAATTATGATGAATGTACTAAATCTGTAGGTTTGAAGTCCTAAATCTCTGTATTATATACTTGCGTATCCCATTTTTGATATTTTCTAATTTAGTTTGGGGTGACCTTTACGAATCGTGCCTTGGCCATTGAATACTTAGAATCCTCGCTGGGCAAAGTATCTTGGCCCGTACAGGTTCTCTATTTCGCCAAACAGTGATCCTAAGAATACGTGACATTCACATCTATTTACTGGCGCTTCGTGCATTTCAAATAAATATCGATGCAGGGTATCCCGTGCTAACTTCGATTTCTTCACTGTAAACGGATCTATCATTGAGCCGTCTTTCCAGAGCTTGACTGATACCCTGCATTCTATTTCATGTGAGTCACCTGAAGTGTTGAACAATCTACCTACTTCTATCAAGGAGTGATCGTCGGTCACGACCTTAAAAGTCAGCCGAGGCTCCAAATCGTCAAGCCGTAGTATCCTGGATAAAATTGATTGTTTATCATGCGCATCTCAAATTCTTGTTATCGTATCGGGGTGGATGGACGATAGATCATCAACTTTTTTAGTGTTTCATTATTTATTATTTTAGCAGCTCTATTATTTATTTGTGCCGTTTTTCCACGGCGATCAGTTCCATGTTTGTTATTTAATTAAGTACCCTTAGACGACGCCGCAGAGGCTGTATGTTGAACCATGCGGTGTGTTAGTTAGTCTAGTCCAACATACGTTGGGGGATTTTGCACTCTCTTTACTTACTTGGATACTTGGAGTTTCTTCGCTATTCACAGCAGGTCACAGCGTGGCTGCCACCTAGCCCACATCCGTGGGGCACTCTCCACTTGCGCTGCGGCACCAGCATTTGCATGTTGTAGCCACATTAGCCATTCGGATCCCGGCTTAGCGTCGAAGTTAAGCAGGGAGTTGTCCCCACAGTGAGAGTATCCATTAATTTGGAGTCGATCTGGAACACAGCTGAGGTATTGATCCAGTCGGCTCTTGTACCTCAAAATGTTCGCTGTAGCTGACAGTTGTGGCACCCGTTTGATCTCATGTATTTCCAATGGCGTTCGGTTGAATAATCGAGGTGCCCGGCACGTGAAGCTGTTAAATGCAACTGTTTGCATCGCATTCCCCCTTTTCAGTTTTGGCATTTTGAAGCAACACATTCTACCAATTCTTGCCTGGTTTCTCGTGGTCACTTTCGTTACAATATTTTCGTTTACATTGACAGTGTAGCCTTCCCAAATTTTCGAAGCGTTTATGACCATGAATCTTTCAAAATGTCTTTGAATTGAGTAAGCCTCAAGGCGTTTAATCTGTCATAATAGTCAGTTTCCTTTACCTCCCTAATATAAGAGGTGAAGCTTCTTTGCACTGCTTCAAGTCTATTCAAATCTTTCTGCTTATGTGGGATCCAGAGAGGGGAGCAATAGTCACTGACTGGTTGGATTAGTTGTTTCCAAAGAGTCAACATTGTCCTTTTATCTCAAGCCAGAAAGGTTCTCATGGCCCAGGAACACAGTCTTCTGCCACTGGCCTCAATCTTTGTAATTTGTTCATGGAAAGAATCATTGTTCTGCATTAGTACGCCTAGATCACGCAGGCTTTCTTTTTCTATTATAGCTGTGTTATTGATAGAATTATACGATGTATTGGTTTTTAGGTAGGATTTTTTTTTTTCCGTGTCTCAGTGATTCAAGTTTAGATTCGTAAACTTGCATATTGTTTTCACCAGCCCACTTGAAGATTTCATCCAGATCAGCTTGCACATTTTCTACATCACTCAAGTCATTGACAATGCCTAGTACTCTTGTATCATCTGCAAAGCAAGAGACTGATGTATGTGTACAGCTTTGGCCCAGATCATTAGTCAATATTAAGATTGGCAGAGGTCCAAGCACGGTGCCTTGTGGGACCCCACTAAGGACTTCCACTGGCGCAGAGGTTTCTCCATGTTCTACCACACTTTGAGTTCTGTCTTTCAAAAAGATTTTGATCCATTTGTAAACATTCCCCTAGATACCGGCGTTATAAAGTTTTGATAACAGTATACTATGATCTACTTAGTCAAAGGCCTTGACAAAATAAAGATAAATCACATCCACATTTGATCCATCACACAATGCATTTATTATTTCGTCATAGTGCTCCAGCAGTTGGGTCAACGTGCTCCTCTTACTTCTGAAACCATGTTGCCTGGAGTTGAACCATTTATTTTTTTCAAGAAAATTCACTATTCGTCCTTCCATTACTCTTCCAAAAATTATGACTACATGTGATGTCAAAGAAATTGGTCTGTAATTCGATGGGCTAGTGAGGCTACCTCCTTTTGCTAGCTGTAAGATGACGGCATGTTTCATGGTCTGTGGGATATCGGAAGCGTCCAAAGACTTCTGCCACAATATTTGTGGGGGTCTTGACAGTACCTGTTTGCAATGTTTCAATAGAACAGCTGGAATGTCGTCTGGTCCGAATGCACTATTGCTTCCAATGTCATCAATAGCTTTTGTAATTTCAGTGATGCCAATGTTGAGATCAGTCAATGAAAATTCAGAGGCAATTTCAGGATTTGTATAAGTAAGCATGGGGATACTAAATACCCGTCTGTAATTCTCACTTAACAACTTGCTCATCGCTTTGTTTTCATCTACCAGTTGACCGGATTCATCGATTAATGGGCCAATTTTAGTTTTAGAGGTTGAAAATTTGGCTACATAAGCTAAGAAAATTTTAGATTTTTTTGTTATTTTTTCAATAGCTTTCTTTTCATTTTCTCTTCTCTCTTGATCATGTGAACCTTTTATCTGCTCGTCAATCAAGATGATGGCTTCTTCTTGTGTTATGCATCTAAAAGGGTTGACTTCATTGCAAAGTTTGTTCTGTTTTATTGCTCGCTTTTCATGAGCAATTTCCTCTTTGAATAATACTTGCTTCTTTTGGGAGATGCTGACCTCAGTAGGGCAGCACCTAGATTTATTTCAATCACATTATGATCTGATGGTGCAGTTTTAGTTATTTTAATGTTTTTTATATACTCAACTGAGTTGAAAAACACTAGATCCAAGACATTGTCATTTCGTGTTGGCTTTTCAATAATTTAGGTTAGAAAATATCTATCTACTAATGTTAAGTGTTTCAGCTTGATTTATTGCAGCTTTGGTGTTACCTTTGCCAATGATATTGCTACCAGGTGCCGGCGTTTGATCATTATTTAACCATTTGATGAATGGAAAATTGAAGTCACCACAGAGGAAGATTTTTAATTCAGTTTAATTCGCAGGACACTCGCAGTAATCATTGGAAAATTTCAACTCTTCGCAGCTTCCAAGACACTCTTACACATAGACTCCAACACCACCACATTTCCTATTTGTGCGGTCACTTCTGAAAAAAATGTAATTTTCAATGTAAAGCTCAACTGATTAAACATTTTCATTTAGGTGTGTCTCAGTTAAGCCAATGAAGAGTGAATCACTATCAGATAGAATATCTGGAATCAACTTTATTTTGCCATATTGGCTGGTGTTATAGAGAGAGGCCTTGTAAATTTAAGAGGTGATACTTTTTCAATTCATTTTGGTTGAATGTTTTTTGAGACAGTGTTTCCTCTATTGACTCAGTGCTGGCAGCTCTCTCACCAGTGGGAACTTTGGTTTGCAAGGGCAAAGTAGGCGACTCTCCAAAGTTTCAAAAAAAGAATTTTCCATCTGTGACTGGTCAGCACTGCAGTGGTGATGGCCATGTATCGCTACAGATGGACTCACGCGGGCATCACCAAGAGGGCATCCGCCATCACAAGTAGGCCTGTACTGGTCATTGTAACGAGGATGACCTCCCGTTGAGGCCGCGAGAGGAACCTGTTGGGCGCGGTTCTTGAAGCGCGTGTCGTGTAATCGAGGTTGTTGTTTGACCCAACTTCTTTGGCCAACGTGGTTAATGTTTGGGTGTTGCTGTGTGTTGCCATGATTGGCATTTCCTTGTCTGCTGGCTGAAGTACTCACGTCTTGCTGGACCTCCAGTGGTTTTCTTGTTTTTCTAATATGCAGCCACTCACCTTTTTTTGGTGCATTGCATATGACGATATGAGTCATGACATACCCTTGGAAGGAATTTCTTACTGAGTTCATCACTTTTGCAACCATACCTTCCCAATTCTATGAACTTATTGAAACGCTTTGGGTGGGTAAAGCCACATCCATTCCCTGACACTCCATACTTGCACTTGTTTTTTAAATTGAATGTGCAGTGTTTCAGGCTTCTCACTGTGGGTACTAGTTTTTGTTTTTGCCCTCCTGGGTCACGTTCATTTTCTTGATCACTATTACGGTTTTTATTTGACCCAGGCTCACAAGCTGGGTGGGTGAAGTCACAGTCTTTTCCTGACGCTCCATACCTGCATTTGCTCTTCAAATAGAATCTGCAGAGTTTGGTGCTTTTCACTTTGGGTAAATAATCTTCTATTTGCTCTCCAATATCACTCTCATTTTCCCTATCGCTATTTTCACTGGAATTTATCATATCAGTAACATCTGTTTCTATACCAATGTCACTCACCATATCACTGTTCTGGTCACTAGTAGGCATTTCTGTGCCCTGACTGCCAGTGGACAGTGAGGTACAGTGACCATCAGCAGTTTTGGCAGTACTCTGCACACTAATTATTTGGTCCTGTTTTTACCCAGCAATTTTGTTTTTAACATCGAAACAGGTCACACACCTGCTGCAAAACAATTCAAATGATTTCCCAAGCATCCTATAGCACATCAGTCCAGCATCGGACACTTTTGAACAAGATTTGCAGAAACATTCATCACATTCTGCTCCAACAGTATCGACATTTTCCTGTCCTTTGCATGCTCTACACTTCCATGATGTCTTCTTTACTTTCACACAGTGCGAATCTTCAATTTCTTCAAAGTGGCAGCCTTTGCCATTAGGGCAATGAAATACAAACGCTTTGTTTTGTTTTTCATGAATAATTGGCGCATAATATAT
>SDVV010020357.1:0-13337 GCA_016164225.1 Gammarus roeselii
AGAGAGAGAGAGAGAGAGAGAGAGAGATATCATGACCAACGAGGTTCACAAGATTCGGCCAGGGGGTGTATCAGCGGGCACAGTACTGAGATGGCCGTTCTAACCTCGTTGGTGAGAGTCGTGCTACAGCAATGTCCGTTCACGTTGCTAATTTTTCCTGATACGTCACTAATTACCTCAGAAACACACTAATCTATTTTACAATACCTACGAAACATTCAACAAATTTCCGTAAGGACAAGAAATAACGATGTTGAAATGGGTCGGTGAGATAAAGAATCAACAAAACGTCGTAGCGAGCACCACGAGGTTTTTAAACTTCTTCATCTGAGTCAGGGCTTAGAAACAATCTAACTTTTAGCAGCCACCTTCGCAGGTTTTCAGAACAACAGAAAGGGCAGATTAATGGTGTTTTCAATGAGGTAGTAAATCAAGGGAGGTCAAGGGAAGGACCAACGCACAGCCAAACATGAGTATAATGTTTGGCTGTGCTTTGGTAGAACATGTAACTAAATTATACCTGAAATGATGTTCTACATAGCAGATACAAACGTAATATATCATAATATTCCTGTAATTGTGTAAAATACCCAATACCTTGCATCGAAGATGGAAACTACACGGAGAACATACAAAACTGAATGAAATATACTAAAACGCTCGAGTTAAAATAATACAAGAAGATCAATTCTCTATCATACATAAAACATACATTAAAAACCATGATGTACGAGAAAAAAAAGCTAGCATGTAACCAACCAAACAACCAACGTGAATAAGTTGCTAAGACATGTATCTGATTTACATTACTGAAACCTATAGTAAATGATGTGGAGTACTTCTACACGAAGTCGCCATAGTACATACAAATCTGATTAAATTATTCCCCAACTCGGTTCAAAACAATGTTAAATTAAATCTTCTTTAACTAAAGTAACCATTGCTTAATCGTAACAGAATGTCGTATATATACATACAGATACCAAAACGATGCAATAACAGACCAATATGCTTGAAATGTTGTGCCACAAAGAAGATGCAAACCTAAAATATCCCAAAAAAATCCTAGAACTGTATGAGATAACTATTCTAAATTCTGAAAACCATACAAATTCAACATGTATCAACCGACTATTACTAGGCATACATAACACAGTATAATAACTTACAATAAATCCGTATCGTTCAGCTACTCTCGTCATAATACCGATACTCGCTATAAAAAAAATCAAGATAAGACTACCCTAACAGTCTACATACGCTTGATAACGATTCATTTGGAACATACGAATACATGGTGGTACCTATATATCTGTTTCAAAACTGGATAATGCGTTATGGGGCAGATAGATTCTCGTAACGAAGATGCTGCATCCCAAGAAATATATACATCAACCCGCCAACTTCCAAGCCCATATACCATACTATTGCTATAAATATTATATACATATGAAATAAATAGATGGAAAACACAAAACGTTGCCCCAAATCCACCTACCATGCTTTAACCAAGCATCCAACCGCTAATAACCCACCAACCAACCACCGAATTAGTCAATAACCCCAACTAGATAGGAATGCAACCATACTGTATATGTACAGAAAAAAATATATAGAATCATTAAACCAAACTTAAATTTAAAATGATATAAACTCTCAAACCTAACAATTATGCCAATGACGTACACAATTCAAATAACAGGTACGAGCAGTCTCACCTAATTATCCAACGCGCATCCATTTTTTTGCCATGGAGGTCCCCTACCGCACCACACCCCACCAGAAATGTGTTATAACAATGTTCCTACCAGCAACGAATAAATATATATATGGAGAAATAGTTAGTGACCAAGTATACCCCAAGAAAAGCAGTTCCAATCAATTTCTCCAATTAATTTCCAATTAATTTCTCTAACAGGATAGGCAAATCTGACATTCCTGTTGAAGATAAAGTTATAAGTCTGGGAGTCAGGTTTGATCCCGATCTTTCCTCCAAACACCGCGTAATTACTCTGTGTTCCAAGTTGAATGGAACACTTTTGTTCCTAAACTCTGCAGAAAAAGAATTGGATTTCAAATCAAGATTACTGATCGTCCACGCTTTAGTATTTTCTCACATTAACTACTGTCTTTCAATTTTGAGGAAATGCACCATAACTCAAAGAGAGGAAGTGCAACGTTGTTTACATTTTCCGGCAAGAATAACATGTGATGTTAGCCACAGAAAACGAGACCACGTAAAACCTATCCTCGAAAAATTACAGTGGCTCAATATTGACAACAAACTAGCACTACGTGAGTCAATCAGAATTCTTAAAGATCTTCTAGAAAAACATTCACTTGGCAGCCAAAGACACATTTATTCTCGAGGTGAAAAAAAAAATCGATTTACAAGAAATAATGATACTCTGCACGTTGAACACAGGAAAACAGGAACTGCCTGTCGAGTTTTTTCGTTTTCGATCACTGGACCAAAATCCTGGAACAACCTTCCAACAAGCCTCAAGAATCTTGAATTCAACACGTCCTTCAAGAATAGGCTTAATGAACATCTATTGGCCGATCAATTCAGAACCGTAACTTTGCCCAGAAACACAAGCTAAATGCATAACACCAGTAACCAGAAAATGCATTCTGTTCATGAGCATGTCCGAAACCACCACCACCATCCTTCTCAACATTGAGACACCATCTAATCGTTTTTACTCAGGCGATACATATGTTTTCTATGTTGCTACCGATCACAATTATCTTTGCCAATTACCATAAGTGTTAACTAGCGTTTCGTCTATTTCTATGTTTCAAATGTTCCTGTCGTTTTAGTATAATTAAAATACAAACTCACTCTTTCCGAGGAACGATAGGCAGCTTCTAACTTTGACAAAGGTTAACTCGATTTTAATATCATTCATTGAACTGGTTCTACCAATTATCGTACCATTTTTGATGATACAATCATTGCCTTATAAGCTAATACTCTACCTTGTCTTCTATACCGGAAGTATATTCATCCGACTTTTGTACTCCATCATTGGATTATTCGGATTCATTGATACTTAGCTGTAACTGGTTATTACATCTCCACACTAATCACAATTGCCCCTGCCAATTACCCTCTGTGTTAACTAACGTCTCATCTATTTCAATGTCTCAGTCTTTTTAAAGTGTGCTCGGTCTGTCGATGAATAATATATGTATGTATGTATGTACGCGTATATGTGTGTATTTGTATGTGTATATGTATATGTTCCTGTATATATATGTACGGGCATGTATATGCATATTTGTATGAATATATAGGTGTTGGTATATATTTAATGGAATATTGTGTATTCCATTCGGCTCCATGAAGGACAAGCCAACCGCCTACTAGAGATGAGCTGCGACGTATCCATCAATTTTGGATTTATCAATCCCATGCCCATGAGTTTATCAATTAAATATATAGTATATATTGTGAAACTGTTTTGCAACGAGAAGTAGCAACAAATCGGCCGCCGACAGGAGATGTGCTGTCACAAATTCATTTTTATTTCTTGCTTCGATAATTCAAATACACCATTTTAAGAAAAACGTTTGATGTGTTAGACCGAAGTATTGAAAACCCATTGCCAGACGATGGAAATAAATGATTTAATAATAATAATACAGAAATCTATAGAAGAAAAAACATATAGATACAATAAACATTAATAATTCATATAATTAAAAATGTTCATAACTTAAAACATTCCCAATACATATTCGAAAGCAGGGGCCGATAGCCCCCTGTCTCCCTTCCATCCCATCGCGTCGCCCGCCTGACTCCGGGCAACCCTCAACCTACCGCTTATTATCCCAATCTATATTCCTTCACTAATCCGCGTTTAAGGAACATACTAACTACTAGTGAAGGAGGGGTATGAAGTATTGGTGCACCAAAGAGTGTAATGAGATATAGGACTTCAAGGATGGAAGCAATATGAGGGATGTATGAGGGGGTAGTGGTCCCAACTCTGTTCTGGGAAGATGAGACCTGAGGGTGAGAGCAGTAGAGAGAAGTAGGTTGATTGTGCGAGATGAAAAGTCTCAGAATATTGCAAAGAAACAGGTTCAATCATGCTGTTGTTCAAATTAGAATAATGATGGTGACCGCCTAGTAGATTCACGTGTTCCGAGATGAAACATTAAGAATTGATAGATTCTCATAACGCGATAGTGTTTTGGTGGTCCAATTTGAAATTAATTGATTGATTTCAAAGCTCCGAAGTGTTTTAAACTCCAAAGGAATTTCAGGCATGCATGTACTTTTAGGACTATTCACATTTTCGCATTACACACTAATTAGAACTGTTTGAATTTGATCCTATCATATCATATCGTTCAGATAACATGAGTCACATAACATTAATCACATCAATCACTAAATAGTAAGGAAATTTTAGTTTACTGTTCAAAGTAAATAGTTTGTATAATTCAATTATAGTTTATACCTTAAAAATAGTAGTTTGTATCATTTAGGAAGCAGTTGATAGTTTATGGCGTATAATTTAAAGTTTGTTGTTTAAGAGTTGATAGCTTGCAGTTAATAGTTGAGTGTTTAGGACTGTGCCGAAACGTTGTGGGTGACTCCGCTGTTGTAAGGCAAGTCAAACAACTAACCCTGTTTAATTGACAGGAACCTACTTCTAACCAGAGCAGCAACAGCATGGGGCTGGAATCAGCCTTTGTTTTAAAGAATGAACTATTATGTTTTTGGTCACAATTTTCACCTATTTAGAGACTCGACACCGACCTGGATAAACATGTACCATAACTATCAATCGGGAAAAGCAATAAGTTTGAATATTTATTTTGGTAACTGAGTAACAGAAAGAATAAATATTCTTATCTGGTCTCTCAAAAAGTTAAACACTCTAAATATTAATTCGCGACTATATAATGCAAACTTGGTAGTTTAAAATAGACCCAATTAAAATGTTGTTTTCATTGGAGACATAAATATTATAGTAACATTAAATTCCGCATCGTTAGTTCGGTCAATCGATCCGTATAAAGATGTCAACATTTTAAAGACGCGTGGAATAGTATTTAAGTAAGGTATATTCCGTTCATGTATCATTTAAAAATATTTATGTTTCATCCTATAACCGTCATTGGTCACAAAAAATAGTGAAATAAGTCTTGCAAGCATACTGTAACTAGTCAAATTCTGGTAATCGCTTTCCGCAAAATTGTTGTCGCGGCACCGTGGTTCGCGCAGTGGCACATTTAATAAGTCACTAAATAATTGGCTATGTTCTAACCACGGAAGGAATTTTCCAATAGTTCAAAGGAGTTGAATATGTAAAATTAGTCTGAACACAGTTAATACAGAATGTATTTCTCAACAAAATACAAATAATAATGCTTCGTCAGCTGTGTCGTGGAGGTTTTTACTATTATTTATCGTAGTTGCATTCCTCGGCAGTAATGACTGTCATTCCTGAATGTGATAAATTACTGTCATTATAACCGGTCATTAACGGTAACATCCAAGTCAGCATAACAGTTGCATCATAAATAGCTTTGAACACACTACTTCAAAAAGGTGTCCAAACTGAATTCTAATAATTGGATACGTCACGACTTTTTGGCCTGGTAAATTTGTTCAGTGTTATTACTATCTAATCAAGACATTTCTGATGGGTTAGATGAGGGATTGTTCCTATCATTCTAGTTATACGGCATATACATGTAATAGGCATTCGAATTAATTGACTACCAAGTTGGATTACATTTTTTATTTAAAAATCAATTGACATTACAGGGTATTGTATAATGAATGAATTCTTCGATTTGCTTCCAAATATAGTTCAGCTGTAGATACAGACGCAAGGTCAAATACCACAAAAGGGAAGTGGCCGACGGTAAGGCATAGCACATACACTCCTCTTACGCACTGACACACATACCAGTAGCTGGCTTTTCTGGGTTGAAGGGTCACGCAAGTACCCCGCACCACACACTTTAGGTCAGGAGTGAGATTGAAGAGCAGCATCAGCAGCAGGACACGACAGCTTTCCCTGGTTTATTTATGCTGCTGCAGTCATAATTGCCGGTTCTATCCCGTTCCACGTCCTTCTCATTCGTCTTCGAGACGGGAAAGACGTGAAAGCGCATCAGGAGAGTGACAGAACTCCTTGATTCACAATCACTGTTCCACTCAAATCTACACATTGAATGATCTAGCTACCTCCTCTCGTCAGTCTCATCTCCTCAAAGACTGCATCGCGCCATCCATCTATCCAAACTTCGACCCACTTCTACTCATACGTCCACTCATCTTCGCTTTCATATCAGTTTCACAGGTCTCCTATCATCCATATTCATTAAGTGCTTGAAACACCTCAGAACAGGTGAGTGAACTCCAGCGTTCTATTATCTCCGTTGCACAACTGGCATACCTTCTTTTGACACCCACCCTCACAGATGTACTAGCCACCCCCAAACTTTCTTCGAAATCAACACGGAATCCTGCCGCGCTATTTCCACCAATGAAGAACAGGCCTAGTTGACCAATTTGTTCCAAGCATGATAGGTTGCGGTGATTATTTTCAGTAGCGATTACGAACAAATATGTTTTAAAAATTGAGTGTCATTTTGAACTCAGATTGATTATTTCCGGAAGCCAGGGGAATAGTCGACAAAAATTGAGACTATGCCTCTTCGTTTTTTATGATTAATACCTGATTGTGAAAAAATCTATATCGCTGACACCTCATTTAAGATCATAACAGCTGTAAAAGAGTAGAATGTTTACATTTTCAATAACTGAGTGTGCTCCTACAAAAGTTTGTCGAAGCCAGGGAAATAGTCGCAGAAGGCTGAAATTTGGGACAGGCAAAGGGTAATTATGGGCTATATTCAGGAAATTTTAGGGCTTCCAGGCGTGTTTATTGTAGGAATTTCGGTTTTGGTGAATAAATCAATAGTGTTTTCATTTATTAGCAGATATTGATAATTTCTGGAAGCTAAGTAAATAGTCGTAGAAATAATTTCATTGGTCATCGATTGCGTTTCAGTAAGGACTGTTGACGGGAAAATCAACAAGTCGCTGGCAACTCTTTGTAAAAAAATGAGAGCACTGAAAAGAGCGAATTGAGTTAGTTACTGATAAAAAATATTATCAATTGAAAAATTCTCATGGCCAGGGAAATAGTCGTAGAAGAACAAAAATCACAACTCGATAGGGGACTGTTATGAAAAATGTTTACAAAAACTGAGAGGTTGCGGTGATTATTTTAATACTAAGAGCAAACATATAAGTAGAGTAAAGGGTCAGTAAACGCAATTTTTTGGGGGTGCGGTAGTGGACCCCCTCCCCCCCCAGCCAAAAGTTGGATGCGCTCCTGGATACAGGGTCCGTTGACGCATTTTTTTTTATTCGGCCAATGTAATTGTTAGGAAGTATGTTATTTCTTAGTGTGACCGACTTAGTCGCTGTATATCTCGGACATTGTACTTGTAGGTTAAGACAATTGCTCTTGTGGTCAAGTTAATTACTGTAGCTACGTAGAGACCACCCGGGAGGGGAAGAGGGTAGGGGAGGAGGATAGGGGGAGGAGGAGTTGAAAGTGGGTGGTCCCAATAAATCAATGACAACTAGCGATCTTATCTCGACGTGTGGTCATTACGAGTTTTTGACAGATTGTTCCAACGCATTGAATGAGCAAAGTATATTTTGTGTTGGGATTTTTAAATGGTTTGTTCGCAGGAAATGATGGTACATATAAGGATGGCTGTTGGTGTAGGAAACATTTTAATAGGGTCCTTTTATATCGTATTATATGGTCTCACAGGCCCTCCTGTTATTCCAATGGTTTTTATTGCTCGCACATTTCATCATGTATGACTCATTTGAATAGAAACTTTTACTGCTCAAACCTGATTCATTTAGGGTTATTCGTAATCGATGTAGTTATGCAAGAAATGACGGTATATATTACCATATTTTGTTAGTGTAGGATGCATTTGGATATAAGCTTTTATTACGATTCTTTTAAGTTTTCAATGGTTATTGCTTGCACATTTTGTTATGTATGACTCATTTGAATAGAAACTTTTATTGCTCAAACCGGATTTATTTAAGGTTATTCGTAATCGATGTAGTTATGCAAGAAAGGGTGGCCTAATACATATTACCATGTTTTGTTTGTGTGGGATACATTTGATTAGAAGCTTTTATAACGATTCTATTTAGTTTTCAATAGCTATTGCACATACATTTTGTATGTATTCGATGTTGTTACCGTAGGATAACGTTATTCGACCATTATAATACGTAGATTATGACACCTCTCTCTTTATAAGCGATAACCATAGTTTATATGTGGTATTTTACAGCACGATCCTGTAGTCCAAACACAAGTGGCACTCGAAGACTTTTTTATCCATCAATGTCACATAATGATCTTATCTCATCTAGCACCTCTCGAGGCAAGCAGTAGGATATACCTTTAATCACTTTGAGCGATCGGTATACATAGCATTTATTTATTCGGTCATGAAGTATGGGGAACCTTTAAACACTTGCCGTGTTCGGTAGGAATCGCATTTGTTTCATTTGGACATGTATTAGGGTGTACATTTAATCAATTGGTTTGCGGGTGACTCATTCTGACGGACGGACGGGCAGCTTTTGGATATACATTGACAGTCCTTATGTTATAAACTTTTTCCATTTTATTGTATCGATTCTGGTATGATTAGTGTTATAGCAAGTTTCTGGAGGGGGTGGGGATGTGTAGGGATCCCACAGCAAAATTTTGGATGCGCTCCTGGAAAATTAGGTAAGTTTGCTCGTATCTGACCTTTGTCTTATCAGTAATTTCCGTGGCATGAACGCTATGAACATTTACAGGTTATAACATCTTCATGTGGACGTACTTTCGTCATTCACTCTACTACATATGCCAAAGATGGTCACACCCGGCTCACGCCTCTTACATGTTAAATCATCGAGATAGTAGCGTTTGTTTCCAAATTTACTGAGGCCATTTTTAATAGTGCGTTCAGTTTGAAATTGGTATGATTCTTTGCAATAGTTGTATAGGGTCTCAAAGTGTGTGTAGGTTTTCTGATTATGAATGTCTTTGTATTGTTCATGTGTGATTTTGGCTTGTGCTTGGTAATTGACACCCTTAGCAGACGATTTTGTGGCGTCAGACTCGAGCAACATGCTGTAACATTTGGGTTGCAAGCAAATGATTTCACTCGGGTAGTCATCAGTTGATTCGCTTTTCAGTAACCCCAGCTGTCCTTTCTTGGATTCATCGTACGAAGATGATTTTTCAGATAGTTGGAGAAGTCCATGTATTCAGCCAGAGGAGAATATCGCATTTTACGCCTCAATGTCCTCGCGCGCACGCGCGCATGCGTGCACGCGTGCGTTGTCACCGTAGCTACCTCCTCTCTTCAGTCTCATCTCCTCAAAGACTGCGTCACGCCATCCATCTATCCAAACTTCGGTCCACTTCTACTCATACGTCCACTCATCTCTGCTTTTATATCAGTTTCACAAGTCTCTTATCATCCATATTCATCCAGTGCTTGAAACACTCCAGAACAGGTGAGTGAACTCCCTCGTTCTTTTATCTTCGTTACACAACTGACATACCTTCTTTTGACATCCACCCTCACATCGTACACCAGAGCACATAGTTTTGGTACATCTTAACACCGCATCCCTCAACGTCTACCCCCCTTTATCAACATTCCACAGGCTTGGCTCTCTCACATCATCATATTCCCAATTCAACGCCAGCTTGAACTTCTTAGCTCTGCTTGCCACATTCAGTTCACTCAGTTTCGCCACCTAGCTTCCTCCTCCCACTCTGCTGTTCCTTTCCTCACTGTTCGTTTCGTTTGAAGATGATCCGACATTAATCCACCCTCCTCTCTCATCACTCTCAGATGTACTAGCCTTCCCCAAACTTTCTTCGAAATCAACACGGAATCCTGCCGCGCTATTTCCTCCAATGAAGCACAGGCCTTGTTGACCAATTTGTTCATAACATGATAGGTTGAGGTGTTTTTTTGGTAGCGATTACGAACAAATATGCTTAAAAAATTGAGTGTCATTTTGAACTCAGATTGATTGTTGCTGGAAGCTATGGAAATAGTCGCCGAAAATTGAAACTAGGCCTCATCAAAAAACTAGGCCTCATCAAAAAACTAGGCCTCATCAAAAATCTGAATCGCTGACACCTCATTTGAGATCATATCAGCTGTATGAGAGTAGCATGTTGCAATTTTCAATAATTGAGAGTGCTCTTCCAAAATTTGGTCAAGGCCAGGGAAATAGTCGCAGAAAGCTGAAATTTGATAAAGGCAAAGGGTATTTGTGGACTATAGTCAGAAAATTTGAGAGCTTTAATGCGTGTGTATTGTAGGAATTCTGATTTTGTGAAGAAATTAATATTTTGTTAAATTTTGACCAAATATTTATAATTTCTGGAAGCTAGATATAATTACATCATCGATTGCGTTTTAGTAAGGACTCTTGACGGGAAAATTGACTAGTCGCTGGCAACTCTTTGTAAAAGCTGAGAGCACTGGAAAGAGCAAATTGAGTGAGTTACTGATTAAAAATATTACCAATTGAGAAAATTCTCATGACCAAAGAAATAGTCGTAGAAGAACGAAAATCACTACCCGATAGGGGACTTATGGAAAATAAATACAAAATAGAGAGGTTGCGGTGATTATTTCTGTGCTAAGAGCGAACATATATGCACTAAAAATTGAGTGCAATTCTGGAAGCTAGGGAAGTATTTATAAAAAAATTAGACGGGTTCTCTATATTTTCTACGATTAATACCTGATAGTCACCAAAATTCCGAACCGCTGACACCTCAGTTTAGATTTCTACAGCTGGATAAGAAATGCATAGCTCAATGTTAATATGTTAATACATTGCAAAGAGTTGCAGAGAGTTGCAGAGAGTTTGATAGACAAATTCCTTCGTTTTTTGATCCGGGGGTGTTTTGTCACGCTGGTGTTTGATGGAACAAACTCGGCATGTTATTACAAACCCACATCCCGCAGCACACTATAACAAACCCTCATCCCGTAGCATGCACTCACAAACCTACATCTCGAAGCATGCTATCACAAACCCAAATTTGGAAGCATGCTATCACAAACCCATCTCCCGCGGAATGCTATCACAAACCCACATCTCGCAGCATGCGTTCTCAATACCGCAGCATGCTATCATAAACCCACATTCTGCAGAATGCTATTACAACCCCACAACCCGCAGCATGCTATGACAAACCCACATCCTGCAGCATGCTATTACAATCCCACACCCCGCAGCATGCTATTACAAACCCACATCCCGCAGCATGCTATTACAAACCCAAAACCCGCACTATGCTATCACAAACCCAAACCCCGCATCATGCTATCACAAACCCCCATCCCACAGCATACTTTCTCAATCCCTCAACATGCTATCATTAACCCACATTCCGCAGAATGCTATTACAACCCCACAACCCGCAGCATGCTATCACAAACCCACATCCTGCAGCATACTATAACAAACCCACATCCCACAGCATGCACTCACAAACCCACATCTCGCAGCATGCTATCACAAACCCACATCCCGCAGCATGCTATTACAATCCCACACCCCGCAGCATTTTTTACAAGCCCACATCCCGCAGCATGCTATTACAAACCCACATCCCGCAGCATGCTATTACAAACCCAAAACCCACAGTATGCTATCACAAACCCACATCCCGCAACATGCTATCACAAACCCCCATCCCGCAACATGCTATCACAAACCCCCATCCCGCAGCATGCTATCACAAACCCACATCTCGCAGGATGCCACCACAAAACCACATTCCGCCGCATGCTGTCACATACACGTTTTTCAGTTTCGCGAATTGTCGGCTCTGTGTAGATTCATTTCGAGGTAAAATGAAATCAAATTAGAAATGTTGTTGATACCCCTCAATCAGGCGTTTGTGTCCCGATCTTCTCCTGCTCGAGCTGCTGTTGCGAATAATTGTGACCTAATATTGTGTATGCAGATCTCGCCTCTAGCTGATGTTAATATTTTCCACGATTTGAAATGTTTTGATAATACTGGGACTTGCTGCTGGCACCTCCAGAGCTCTCATTTGGAATCTTTCTGAAAAATTCAGTTTTCTAGTTAGGAGCTGGAACACTATTATCACTTTTCTTAAAATCTTATGGATTCTCACAGAATATTATTCCCATCTTTCATCGTTCTCCACCTTCCCAAACGATCACCGTCCAACCAGCATGAACTCAAGTGTCGGTTGCCATTCCATGTCAGTGTCTCATTCCAGTTAACTTACAATGAAGATTGCCAACCATAGGTGCCAATTATAACGAGCAGCGAGGGATGGTGTGGCAGCATAATGACGATGATGGAGTAGCCGGAGTCGTGCTGGAAGTTGTCGGTGGCTCATAAATGAGGTCAGTACCATCACTCAGCTGCGGGATGGCGGTCTGACGGTGTTGGTACAAGTCTATCATTTTGATGATTATTAAAAATTTATGAATTAACTGCCGAATAGGATGAACATTATGCCGGATTTTGTCTGTAATTGTCCGCAAAGTTTGCAGCGTAAATTATTTTTTACTCAAATGATGAAATGGTGAAAGGCTTTTGAAATAGTCTTCATGATATCCGAATGTTCTCTGATAGAGCTCAATATTAGTTCATCTATGCAAGTGATCTGGAACCATTGCTGATTGTCGAATAAAATAACAACATTGAAATGAAGGCGCTCTTTCACGTTGGGATTCCAACGTCTCTGTGATACGAATGAATGTAATGAAGTACATCTACAGATGCAGCCGCTTTCCCTTCACGCTGGAGAGGACGACAGTATGTGTTTACGAACATAAATACGTACAATCTAATCGCTGTAATGTAGGAATCAAAACGCGCGTTTGTTGTGATTATGGACCATAAGGTAGAGTTTATAATGACCACTAGTAACCATGTAGGACCTTGCAGGCACGACACTTTTTACTCAATGAGAGTTGAGATTAAATGATTGATCGTTGCCTGACCATCAGAAATGATGTTATTTGAAATTCGAGTGGGTGGAATTCTGAATGTTCAATTTTGAAAATTGAATAAAAAATATTGTATACTGTGAGTAATTAGTATTATATTTATTTATCTGGTTTGAACAATGAGTGAATTTTTAAGACGAGCAGATAAAATTCTTCAGTCCCCTAGTTTGTCCTCATAGAATGATTCTTACTAACAAAAACACAACGCACAATAAGTAATGAACTCACAGTATATATAAATA
>SDVV010020358.1:0-13337 GCA_016164225.1 Gammarus roeselii
TCCATTTTTTTCGACGTGGAAAAAGCATACGATACTACCTGGAAATATGGCATCATGAAGGATCTCCACCGCAAAGGGCTGAGAGGCCACTTACCACGCTATATCCACCAATTCCTGCAAAATCACACCTTCAGGGTTAAGGTCGGCGACACCTTGTCACCATCCTACCCGCAGGAAATGGGCGTCCCCCAAGGAAGCGTCCTCAGTGTCACTCTTTTCATCCTCAAGATCGACCGTATAGCAGACATTCTCCTGCGCGATGGAAGATTGCTTTCATCACTATACATGGACGACCTACAAATAAGCTACAGGCACCCTAGCCTCTTAAAATTCAACAGGAACTCCAGAAATGTCTAAACCTAGTCGGAAACTGGGCCTCCCTAAACGGATTCAGATTCTCGCCCCCCAAAACAAAAAGCATGCACTTCACTCTCGTGCCCGGCTTACATCTCAAACAAGCCCTAAGCCTAAACAACACTCCGCTAGTATACGAAGAATCAATAAGATTCCTCGGTCTTGTGTGGGACCCTAAACTCACATAGCGACCTCATATTGCAGCCCTGGAAACCCGCTGCAAAAAAGCAACCGGACTCATCCTCTCCGTAACATCATTGAAATTCGGAGCCGATATGGACACCGGCATGACGTTATTCAGAACACTAATACGCTCGCGCATTGACTACGGAGCAATTGTTTACGGTTCAGCAGCCAAAACCACCCTCCGACCGCCCTACGGGGGAGTTTGCATTAACTTCGCGTTGGGACTCCGGTGTAACATTGAAGCAAATAATAAATAATAAATAATAAAACCACCCTAGAACCTCCCACAACCATAGTAAATAACGCCCTACGTATCACAACCGGTGCGTTCCGTTCCACACCCATCGAATCCCTGAACGGGCTTGCTAACGAACTTCCTCTTCCGCTCCGGAGAGACAAATTCGCACTACAGTACTATTCCAAGAAGAGGAGCTACATCAATAGCCCAGCTCTCGGTGACGTCACCAACATCCTTGATAAACGCCTCTTTGCGGCTAAAAAGAACATATGCCCACCCTTTTGTCTACGTGTGGATAACTTACTGACCTCGCTGAACATCAGACGCAAAGCAATCCAGCCTTCATTCTCCTATCGAATTCTTCAAATCAACACACCAACGTGGATGATTAGCCCACCACTGGTCAACCTAGATTTGCAGACGTACCCTAAAGCAACAACCCCAACCAACACATACCGCCGAGAATACTTACGACTACTCGATGAACAGTACTCTGAGCACCGCCATATATACACTGACTGCTCGAAAACACCGGACGGAGTGAGAGCCGCCGCCATAGGCGAGATGACCTTTCGTTCGGCCACCCTACCCCACGAGGCTTCTATATTTTCTGCAGAGCTACATGCACTTGAACTGGCCATCTCCATTACAAAAAGCGACCACCACCCTAAAAGTGTTATGTTTTCAGATAGTCTAAGTGTTCTCACCCAGCTGAAAACTCTGCATCTTCATCACCCTGCCCTTAGAAAAATGCAACACGACCCATTCACAATGTCAGAGGCGAGCCGGGCGGTCGAGTTCTGCTGGATCCCTGGACACGCAGGAATAAGAGGAAACGAACGCGCAGATTTCCTCGCTAAACGGATGTCTACACAGCAGGAACAATTCATCTCTATATATTACCGAGACTGGTTCCCAGTCATCAACTCACGCATAGCAACACGATGGAACGATTCTTGGCAACTAAGTGGACAAAAGATGCTTGCAGTTAAACCATCCGTGGGAGAGTGGGACACCAGGTTTTCTAATAGGAGAGACCAAGTGTTCATCAACCGTCTATGCACGGGACACACGTGGATAACTCACAACCACCTAATGGACGTAGACATGGGACCGAACGTACCACAATCCCCCTGTTTCCACCAAGTGGCAATCAGAGTGAAACACTTACATGTAGATTGTGACGCACTCGCAGTAGCCCGACGAGCCTTCTTTAGTCCCCGTGCAACCTTCAACGCCTGCTCACGGAAAAGGAACACCGCAAAAACTGATCGCTTTCGGAAGACACACGGGTCTCTATGAGGTAGTGTAGGGGTAGCGAGGTCTGAATCATCTCTGATCCCGAACTCTCTGTTCTCCCTCTGTACTAATTGAGAATGTTTACTTTACCTTCGTGCACGAAGCTGTGTATAATCAACGGATCGTCGTGCCATGAGGAGTAGCCCTCAGTGACTACACGTAACTGAGGCAGCTCCCTCACACTACACGGCGAAGAACTGAGGGAGCTGCCACCACTCCTCTCGCAAAACCGACTGCGTATGCATCAAACCTGCTCTGCATATTTGTTTTAGATTAATCTCACTTCGTATCTGTTATTTAATACGATTTGTATGTCCTAGGCCTTCTCTGTACCCGCGTTAGAGTTACTCTTTCAAAATTGTTAAATTCATTTTACATCTCTAAAATTTTCTTTGTAGCCGCATCAAATTTGCTTGGGGCCCATGTCAAATTTACTTTATTTTACTTTGTTAGACCAACTCCAACTGTGTTTAAACCTACTGTGACTGCGTTTAAACTGCTCCGAATCTAAGTTTAACCTACTCTTAATCTACGCTGCACCTACTTCCACACTCTTTGACCGCCTCACGGGGGAGTCTGCATTAACTTCGCGTTGGTACTCCGGTGGAACATGGAAGCAGATAGAATTACAATTACAAGTTGGATGTAATTGTAGAGGTGTCGGAGCTTGTGGACACTGAGGTGAAGGCGCGAGTGAAGGAGGGGTGTACAGTGCTGGGTGCACTGAAGAGTGAAATGAGCTGTAGGACGTTGGGGATGGAAGCAAAGAGAGGGTTGTAAAAGGGTGATGTTGTGCTAACTGTACTCTACGGAGCTGAGACTCGGGGGGTAAGAGCAGAGGAGAGGAGAAGGTTGAATGTTTTCGAGATGAAATGTTTGAGAAGCATGGCAGGAGTTACGCTGATAGACCGGATCAACAACGACGTGGTTCGAATCAGAACGGGGATGGTGAAGAAGTTGGAGGACAGATTAGATTCGCGTGTTTTGAGATGGTTCGGGCACATGGTGAGGATGGATGAAGGGAGATTGGTGTAAAGGGTGATGGAGGCGGAGGCGAGTGGTCGCAGGCCTAGAGGTAGACCAAATTTAGAGTGGATGGATGGTGTGAAGCAGGCGTTGGGAATTAGAGACTTGAATGTGCAATGGGCGAGAGAGCGTGCAATGAACAGGCGCGAGTGGAGAATGGTTGTAAAGGTTTGATTTTTGACGCTGCTCTGATGTGCTTTCCCACTCATGGAATCGCTTTGTCGGGCTGGTCGTGTCGCTTTCAGGGCCCGGTCATCATGATGCGGCGGGGGTAAACCAGAAAGAGCTGATGGGCGCTGCTGCTGACAACAGATCCTTGGACCGCACTCGTGACCCAGAGTGTGTATTGCGGGGCTACCGGCGCCGGACCCTTTAGCATAAAGAGGCTGTGAGCTGCGCCTTGCCGTCAGCCACCCTTCTTTCTGAGGATTCTGCCTAGTGTCTGTATCTGTGTCCATTGAAATTATAGTATTTTGACTGAATACATGAGTTATTCTAAAACTTCAGTATGAATATTTAAAATATTTTAAGCAAGCATGGATAATTGTTACGATACTAGCAATAGCTAGTCGAACAAAGATTCTACATGGAATACATACATCAATAGTTTAAGTTCAAGAATAAATGGGATAATGATGATGGAAGAAGTATGAGAATGCCTAATTATTAACGAGCTTTGTTTCGCACCTCTAAATGTACCGACGCGTCCTACAGGATGAATAATTATGATTGCCTTCTTAACATAGAACAAGCAGATCTCTATCGTATAAATAGAATTAATTGATTTTGTGCTTTAAATCAGCAGATCGTATACTAACATAGCCGCGGTAACTAAATGTAAATATAATCCTATTCCTTGCATGCTACCCGAGATGCAAAATGTAGTGTAACAAATATTTGTTTTCCCTATGCTCGATTCTAATAAGCTATCAATCTCATAAACGAATTATATTACTATATGAATACTGACAGCACTCATTGTACGTAGCGAAAGGAAATTCGTTTATGATTAAAGCTTAGGAGAAATTTTCAATGATCATTTTCGGTTCGACATTTGGACTCATTGGAAATGTAATTGATATTATTTATAAACAAGACCAGCTTTAATACAGTGATGAATTTCCATTTAATGTTTAATTCCACGTAGGAAAGTTTCGTTAGATTTTTTTCAGTTATAGACTAACCATAAACGAATTTTCTTTCGCTACTGTACAGTAGCTAAAGAAAACTCGTTTATGGTTAGTTTATAATCGAAAAAACATATATCTCTTTTTCCACGTTGAATTTAACTTCATAAAGAAATTTCTTACGGTATCATATCTAGACAAAGCTTTTTAATGAATAAATCTATTTCTTTTTATACGAGTTTAAATATCGAGCGGAAAATGATCATCGAAGATTTAATTAAATCTTCAATCTAGAACTAATTTTTTTTTGCTATTGTACATCAATCAACCATCAATGTTGTATTAGGTCTGATATGATTTGATGTCTCATTGGAAGAGTGTCAGCCTCGCTTGCAAGTGATCCCATCTTCGAGGTTTTTAGTTTTTGTTTCCAATTGAAACTTACGCATCCAATTAACGACCGCTCAGATGTGGAAGCAATGACGGTCGTGAAGAATGACATTGCGTCCACTTCAACGAAATGGCTGTCGACAGGCGTTCCAAGTTACTGGCCGGAGGCCGTCAGTAGAGTATACCGAAGCAAAAATGGCATTCTAGAGTCACTTTTGGGTGGGACAGGGGAGGGCCGGTGTCAGCGAGTGAATCGGGAGCGGGGGCGGAGGATACCGGAACTGGTTTGGTGCGTGAGTCAGCTAACGGACGGGGAGGGGGGGGGAAGGGGGACGGAAGGGGAACGGCGGGTTGGAAGCAGGCTTGCGGCCTATATTTTATATTAAGACCATTTAATTTATATTGTATATTTTGATCTTAATTGTTGTTAAACATGTTTTTTTTCTTTGTGTTGCTCGTTATATATATTTATACGATGTTCGGTGGGTGCGGTAGAGGAACCCCCTAGACAGAAAGTTGGATGCGCTCCTGGAAAATTAGGTGAGTTTGCTCTTGCCTGTTCTTTGTCTTATAAATTTGTTTCCGTGGCACGTTTGCTACGTTGTGAAAGAATGGTTCGTTATATATTTTATGTATTCAACATATTTTTTTCTGTTGACTTATGTGTTTGCATTATATCTAATTGAGGGTATATTTGACTCATTCGATGGTTGATTGGTGGATTCGTAGCGGTTGGGGTTGGGATATTTTGTCTGTTATGTTCATTTATCAATATATATATATATATACTGTTAATAGGATTAGTGTGGTAGGTATGTCTTCTAACTCAATTTGCAGCCTAAGTGTGCGATCGACCCTGTATGGTTCCAACCTGATATTGAATTTTAGGCCATGTTTTGTGTTTTCCATCTATTTATTTCATATGTATATAATATCTATAGGAATAGTATAGATTATTAGTCAGGTAGTTGGCGAGTTGTTGTCTGTATTTTGGCTTGATGCAACATCTGCACAGAGAATCTATCTAACCCATAATGCATTATCCAGGTTTAAACCAGATATATCGGTGTTCCACTGACGCGGTGTTCCAATAGCGAGAGTACCTGAACGATATGGATTTATTGTAGGATAACATATTGTGTTATGTATTCATAGTAATGATCGGTTGATTTATGTTTAATTTGTAGTTTTTTTTTAATTATGATCAGTTATTTCATACAGTTATAGAATTTTTTAGGATATTTTAGGTTTGCATCTTCCACATTATTTCAGGCATAATTTGCTCGGTTATTGCATCATTTTGGTATTTTATATGTATATATAACATTCTGTTACGATATAGCCGTGGTTACTTTAGTTAAAGAGATGTTAATTTAACCCTGTTTTGGACTGAGTGGAGGCTAATTTCATCAGATTTTGTATGTACTATACCGTATTTACGTAGAAGTATTCCACACCCTTTACTATAGGTTTTAGTTATGTCGCTCGTGTGTCTTGGTACCTTTTTCACATTACTTGTTTGTTTGGTTTAATGTATGTTTTGGGTGTGGTAGAGAATTAATCTTCTTGCTTTATTATGACTAAAGCATTTTAGTATATTCTCGTTCAGTTTTGTACGTTCTCTGTACAGTTCCCATCTCCGATGCAATCTGTTGGTTATTCATACAATATCGGAATATTAAGGTATATTATGTGTGTATCTGCAATGTAGAACATTTTTTAGGTCTAATTAGTAACTAGCTGTATATTTTTTAGTGTTATATATCTTCTTACATCCTGGCATATGATATGACGTGGTTATTATAGATATAGAACAGTCGATTTGTTACAAACTTGGTCTTGCTGTTAGGGTATTGTATGTTTATTGTAGGACCATTTTTAAATGTTTAGGAGGAGTTAGAGAGTCCCAAAGGCAAAAGCTCGTTCTGTTTATGCCTATTTGTATAAGTACATCGATTTTCTATGGTGGATACCCTGGTATATTACACTTTTATGTGAATTAGAGCTGAGTAGATAATCTTTTTCAGTTTTTTTATAGATGTTTTTGTTGTTGTAGGTTTTTCCATGATAATCATAGGAATGTATGTTTAAGAGGGTTAAGTCCGTTGTTCATATTTGTGAAATTTTCGTCATTGATCCCTAGCAAATGTACAGTGTAACGTTTTAGATGATGATTTACTGGATGGATCAGTCCTAGTGTAGAGGTTTACAAGTTTACAAATGTATGAAGACAACAAGAGGCCTTTTGGCCCAAACTGGGTTGCCTTTTGCTAGTAAGAAGGTAAGTTCTGAAGTAGAACGTCTAAGATAGCATCTTGTGTCGGTGTATTTTCTGTTTTGATAGATAAAGAAGGGAAAGTTTGTTGAAGGAAATAGCATTTAACAATGATTCTCGAAACAACTCAAATCAGCACCTGAAGATAAGCCCGTGACCAGATCAACACCCACGGTGTTGATCTGAGATTGTTTAGTTTCATTCCTCGAACACCGAATTACAACGAGCAGGTACCAATGCCGGGCACCTTATTTACCGTGCGAGTGCCAGTGCTTGGCACTAATTTACCCGTATGGGTGTCAATGCCGAACACCATTCTTCACGAATATACTGGTGAAAGTGCTATAGATGCTAGCTATTTAGCGGCGATTTTGGTAGAATTTATCGAGTCGTGACTTAAACGTTTCGATTGTATCGCTGTTCACAACTTCCGCGGGAAGTCTGCTCCAATTTTTGACAACCCTATACGTGAAGAAATTACGAGTGATATCGAGTGAGAAACGCTTCCCAGCAATTGTGTTTTGATCCATTGGTCCTGGTCGCTCCGTTTGCATCTAAAGTGAAAAGGCTTGCTCGCTCGAAGTTTTCCTTACCTTTCATAATCTTCCACACTTCGATCATGTCACCTCTGACTCTACGTTTCTCTAGCGAATAAAGGTTGAGTTCGCGCAGTCTCTCTTCGTACGATTTATTGCTAAGCGAAGGAATTAGTTTGGTAGTTCTACGTTGGACCTTCTCGAAATTAATAATGTCTTTTCTGAGAAATGGGGACCAGAATTGGACGGAATACTCAAGGTGCGGTCTAACAAAGGCAGTGATGATTTACTCGCTAATACTATTTCTGCTCTTGTACGAGATTGTGCGGGATATCATGCCTAGCATTTAATGCCTTTTTTGACTTCATCGTTAGATTGCTTGGTGCTTTTCAAGTTGTTACTAATTATGACACCTAGATCTCTCTTTGGTGATGGGGTACAAGTTTGTTTCCGGACATTGAATATTCATGGTTAGGGTTTTGGTGACCAATGTGCATAACTTTACACTTGTCAGTATTGAATTTCATTTGCCACTTTTTCTGACCATTCAACAATTTTGTTCAAGTCTGATTGGATCTGCTCACACTCGATTTTGGTTTGAACTTTTCCTCCTAGCTTGGTATCGTCTGCAAACTTACTAATGTTCGAGAGTACGTTGCTGTAGAGATCGTTCATGAGTATTATGAAGAGAACTGGACCTAACACAGATCCTTGGGGCACGCCGCTTCTAACTTTACCCCAATTAGAGGAAGCTTCATTAAGTACGACTCGCTGCCATCTGACCGTGAGCCAGCATTTTATTCAGTTATTGAGTTCAGCTCGAATGCCGATGCTGTGCAATTTACTAACCAAGCGTTTGTGTGGAGCTTTGTCGAAACCCTTTTGAAAGTCAAGGTAAACGATGTTGATCGGAGATTTTGCGTCGTGAAATTCAACTATATTCTTGAAAAAAAAAGCAGCAGGTTAGTAAGACATGAACGATTGCGTCTGAAGCCATGCTGAGAGTTAACTATTAACTGATTCAATTCTAAGAATTCTGTAATTATATCCGTGATCAAATTTTCCATCAATTTGCCTATGACGAAGTGAGACTTATTGGACGGTAATTTTCGGGACACTTTTTGTCCCATTTTTTGAAAATTGGGGTGACGTTGGCCTCTTTCCATTGAGAGGGGCAGGTGCCATTTGTAAGAGACTGGGGGAAAATGTTTGCTAGATGTTCGGCAATTTCGTTCTTCGTCTCTTTCAGTATTCTGGGATGAACTTGGTCTGGACCGAGAGATTCTGTAACCTTCAATTTTTCTATATTTATTTAATAACTTCGGCAGGGGTAAAGTTCACTGTGCTGAGGGCTTCGATTTGTCTTTGCGCTATGATATCCTCAAGGTTAGGAATATCTGCACTCTCTAACGTAAATACAGAACAGAAAAATTGGTTGAGCAGGACGCTCATTTTAGTGTCGTCCGTTTCTAGCTCACCGATATCATTTTCAAGAGGGCCAATTACAGATCTTACGTTTTTTTGCTTGATATATAACTGAAAAATTGTTTCGGATTAGTTTTGGCGTTGGTCGCAATTTAATTTTCGTAATCTTTTTTTCTTACGTTTGCGGACCGTCTTAAAAATCCGTCTGCTGATTTTGTACTCATTTTTTGCAGCATCGTCGTGTGGGTGTTTCTGTTTATTAGAGTGCTCTGCTTTCTTTTGCGATTGGACGCTCTGCAACTCTCCTTTCCAGTACTTAGGCTGATTGACTGCGGTTCGCCTGTTATTGCGAGGGACATGGTCATTTTCAATATTTTTAAGTGCACTCAAAAAATTGTTTAGCGATTGATTGACATCTTGTCCGAGGATTATATCTGCGGACGCCATTGCCTCTCTTAATCTATCAAAGTTTGCTAATCTAAAGTTATTGACTTTTTTGCAGTTAGTTGACGTTATCAACTTGAGCTTAATCATAAAACGAATACAGTTGTAGTCGCTATTTCCGAGGGGCTCGCTTACTTCGACGTTCGTGACATGAGAGTCGCTTGCACTGAATATAAGATCGAGAATATTGCTACCTCTTGTAGGTGTCTTTACCATTTGGTTCATAAACTTATCGTCAGCAAAATCAATCAGGCGTTGGCCAGGTGCCGTACATTTTTCTGTTTCCCAGTCGATGTCGGGAATATTGAAGTCTCCAAGTACTATACTGTTTTGTGTTCTGATCACATCGACGCGGGTGTTGTAAAGATCTATATCATCTGCGACGATGCTCTTGGGAGGACGATAAACTAGTGTGATTTGACACTTTGTATGTTTACCGACTACTTGAATTGAAACTATGTCGTGACTGTTGCTTGGAATAGGGACTTCTATTATTTGTAGAGTATTTTTCACGAGAAACAATACTCCTCCACCCTCACGGCCTAGTCTATCTTTGTGAAATAGGGAAAACCCCGGGAGTGTGAATTCGCCCAGATAATTTCCAGTGCTTGATTTCATCCACGATTCTGTGATGGCTATTATGTCGATCTCATCGTTAATTGCAAGAATTCCCAATTTGTCCATTTTGTCTCAGAGACTTCTAGCATTTACATAGTAACATTTGGAAGTATTTTGGCTCGAAATCCTGCCAGAAACTCTTCGGCTGTGGTCGGGGGCTGCTGTGTTACTTCGATGGACTTTTTTGTTATTGGTGAAACTGTTTTTGTTAGTTGTTCCTCTATCGTTACTGCAGGGTCCGTGATTGCTGATTGCTCTGGCAGCGGCTGTTGATTCATTCCGTAGGCCAGTAACGGCAGTCTTGTGTTTGACGTCGAGAATATTTTTATATTTAATTTCGGTGACAAGGCCAGCACTGATATTCTGAAGGATGCTTTCGAGGGTATCAAACCTATACGTATTTATGCGTGCCTTGTTGGTGATTCTATCGAATTTATAGCTTTTGAGGTTGATCATCGTTTCCCAATGGTCCGAGAATGAGATATGTTGTGCTTTGCAAAACGATGCTATGCGATTGTTTGGAAATATCATTTTGCTCAATTTGTATCTATCTTGGTTTTGATGGGTCAGGATGACAGTGACATGGATGTTCGCGTGCTATCGTTTGACGTTTGTTAGCATGGTTTTATACCTTACCCATGTTTCTTCAAGCTGCGCCACCACGTCTTTTGCCCCGACTTGCAGTATGATCGGTTTAGAAGAAGGTATGTTTTCCTTTTTGATTATCCCTTCAATATCGGCAATTTTCAAGTCTGGTTTACAGAGTATTTTTAGTTGGACTCGTTCTTTTCGCTGATTTGGTTTGATGGAGCTGACATTGTAATCGCCAATCACGATAACTTCCTCAGGGATTTGAGAGTCCATTTCATCGGTCAACACATCGAAACGGTTGCTTGTATCAGTTCGGGTGTGGCAGGACTGTTGCCCGACCTGTGATGCTTTGCCACTGACTGCCTGCCGCCTGTTTACTACTGTTGTGTAGAGTGTCTCAGCACTGTTGACCTTATTTTCTATCGATTTGATACGGTCGTTGGTCTCTGAGTCTAGAGCTGTAAGTTTCTTTGCCAGTTCCGAGTCTATGTGCACTTGGAGTTCATTTATCCGATGCAGGGTAGTTTAGACAATCTCTTTTGTATCTTCTATATAGCTATCTATCACATCTTTGAGTTCGCCAAATTGTTTATGCACGCTTTCCAATTCTAATTCAACAGCTAGCAGCCTTGTATCGGCGTTAACTGCATCTGCGTTGGGTGGGCCACCAGCAGCATGAGTTAACTGTGCTTTCAGTTGTTTAATCTCTTTGGCATGATGGTAGAATTTACAACAAACTCTATAATGCTTCACTTGGTCACTTCTTAGTAATCTACCACTGAAATATAACAAATTTCAAAGGAAACATCCCGTCACGTACATTACTTCAGACATACCTTGCATGTGTTTAACCCATAGTCTCTGAAGAAAATCGAGCAAAGTCACATCCTGGATATAACCAAGAATCTATATACAGATACAGTGGTCAAGAATGAGGCTGACACGAGTCGTAGAGAGTGTGTTGCCATAAAAAGCTGGGCTTCTGTTTACTGATGACCTAAGTAATCACTACAACGATGAGCCGCTTGTCGCATAACCTCTCTAACAACCCCATGGAAATCAAGATCGACGTCCACAAGAACGAACATAATTCACGTTGAACATGGATGAACTCCAAATGACAACCAAAGAGTGTAAACCACCTCTACACCAGGACCAATCCATCCAGTAAATCGTCATCTAAAACGTTACACTATACATTTGCTAGGGATCAATAACGAAAATTACACAAAGATGCAGTACGGACTTACCTCTCAAAAATACATTCCTTTGATTATCGAAAAAAAAACTACAACAACAACAACATATATAAAAAATAGCTTGCAAAGATTAGCTACTCTGCTCTAATTCACATAAAAAGTGTAATACACTAGGGTATCCACCATAGAAAATTGATTTACTTATACAAATAGGCATAAACAGAACGTGCTTTTGCCTATGGGACTCTCTAACTCCTCCTGAACATTGAAAAATGGTCCTACAATAAACGTACAATACCCTGACAGCAAGACTAAGTTTGTAACAAATCGACTGTTCTATATCTATAATAACCACGTTAAATATTGTGTCAGGAGGTAAGAAGATATACAACACTAAAAAATATACAGCTAGTTACTAATTAGACCGGAAAAAATGTTCTACATCGCAGATACACACATAATATACCCTAATATTCGGATATTGTATAAATAACCAACAGATTGCATTGAAGATGGGAACTGTACAGAGGACGTACAAAACTGAACGAAAATCTTCATAACAAACAAGAAGATTAATTAAATAATTATAACAAACAAGTAATGTGAAAAAGATACCAAGACATACGAGCGACATAACTGAAACCTATTGTAAATGATGTGGAATACTTCTACGTAAATACGGTATAGTACATACAAAATATGATGAAATTAGCCTCAACTCAGTCCATAACAGGGTTAAATTAACATCTCTTTAACTAAAGTAACCACGGCTAAATCGTAACAGAATGTTATATATACATATAAAATACCAAATTGCTGCAATAACCGAGCAAATTATGCCTGAAATAATGTGGAAGATGCAAACCTAAAATATCCTAAACATTTCTATAACTGTTTGAGATAACTGATCAAAGTAAAAAAAAAACTACAAATTCAACATAAATCAACCGTTCATCACTATGAATACACAACACAATATGTTATCTTACAATAAATCCATATCGTTCAGGCACTCTCGCTATTGGAACACCGCGTCAGTGGAACACCGATATATCTGGTTAAAACCTGGATAATGCATTATGGGTTAGATAGATTCTCTGTGCAGATGTTGCATCAAGCCTACATACAAACAACAACTCGCCAATTACCTGACTAATAATCTATACTATTCCTATAGATATTATATACATATGAAATATTAGATGGAAAACACAAAACATTGCCTAAAATTCAATATCAGGTTGGTACCATACAGGGTCGATCGCACACTAAGGCTGCAAATTGAGTTAGAAGACATACCTACCACACTAATCCTATTAACAGTATATATAGTGATAATTGAACAAAACAGACAAATATCCCAACCCCAACCGCTACGAATCCACCAATCAACCATCGAATGAGTCAAATATACCCTCAATTTGATAGAATACAAACATATATGTCAACAGAAAAAAATGTGTTGAATACATAAAATATATAACGAACCATTCACTCACAACGTAGCAAACGTGCCACGGAAACAAATTTTTAAGACAAAGAACAGGCAAGAGCAAACTCACCTAATTTTCCAGGAGCGCATCCAACTTTCTGTCTAGGGGGTACCTCTACCGCACCCACCGAACATCG
>SDVV010020359.1:0-13336 GCA_016164225.1 Gammarus roeselii
CATCACTTACATGAGGCTATCACTTAAGCCTCATAACATACGCCTATCACTTAAGCCTCCTAACATACGTCTATCACTTAAGCCTCCTAACATACGTCCATCACTTGCGCCTCCTAACATACGTCCATCATTCAAGCCTCCTAACATACGTCTATCACTTAAGCCTCATAACATACGCCTATCACTTAAGCCTCCTAAAATACGTCTATCACTTGAGCCTCCTAACATACGTCTATCACTTAAGCCTCCTAATATACGTCTATCACTTAAGCCTCCTAACATATGTCTATCACTTGAGCCTTCTAACATACGTCTATCACTTACATGAGGCTATCACTTGAGCCTCCTAACATACGTCTATCACTTAGGCCTCCTAACATACGTCTATCACTTAAGCCTCCTAACATACGTCTATCACTTAAGCCTCCTAACATACGTCCATCACTTACATGAGGCTATCACTTAAGCCTCATAACATACGCCTATCACTTAAGCCTCCTAACATACGTCTATCACTTAAGCCTCCTAACATACGTCCATCACTTGCGCCTCCTAACATACGTCCATCATTCAAGCCTCCTAACATACGTCTATCACTTAAGCCTCATAACATACGCCTATCACTTAAGCCTCCTAAAATACGTCTATCACTTGAGCCTCCTAACATACGTCTATCACTTAAGCCTCCTAATATACGTCTATCACTTAAGCCTCCTAACATATGTCTATCACTTGAGCCTTCTAACATACGTCTATCACTTACATGAGGCTATCACTTGAGCCTCCTAACATACGTCTATCACTTAGGCCTCCTAACATACGTCTATCACTTAAGCCTCCTAACATACGTCTATCATTTAAGCCTCCTAACATACGTCTATCATCCAAGCCTCCTAACATACGTCTATCATTCAAGCCTCCTAACATACGTCTATCACTTGAGCCTCATAACATACGTCTATCACTTAAGCCTCATAACATACGTCTATCACTTAAGCCTCTTAACATACGTCTATCACTTAGCTGTCTGATAGAGTACTATCAACAATTTACTAATCAACAGTGTTTTATTGTACAGAGATAGGCATTTGACAGCCCTGTTACGCAATTGCCCACGCACTTAGCGTCTCACATGACTACCATTGAGCATTAGGCAGCCCTTCAAAGAAGTTCTGCATCTGTGTTGCTTCTTCCATGGCTGCTTGTTACCTCAGGACTGCCTAATACCCTGTTAGGCAGCCCTTCTAAGAAGTTGTTCTGCATCGGTGTGCTACTTCCATGGCTGCCTGTTACCTCCGGACTGCCTAATACCCTGTTAGGCAGCCCTTCAAAGAAGTTGTTCTGCATCGGTGTTGCTACTTCCATGGCTGCCTGTTACCTTCGGACTGCCTAATACCCTGTTAGGCAGTACTGAGGTATTAGGCAGCCTTGAGGTGCCAGGCAGCTCTGAGGTATCAGGCAGCTCTGAGGTATGAAGCAGCTCTGAGGTATGAAGCAGCTCTGAGTTATGAAGCAGCTCTGAGTTATGAAGCAGCTCTGAGGTATGAAGCCGCGCTGAGGTATGAAGCAGCTCTGAGGTATGAAGCAGCTCTGAGGTATGAAGCCGCGCTGAGGTATGAAGCAGCTCTGAGGTATGAAGCAGCGCTGAGGTATGAAGCAGCTCTGAGGTATGAAGCAGCTCTGAGTTATGAAGCAGCGCTGAGTTATGAAGCAGCGCTGAGGTATGAAGCCGCGGTGAGGTATGAAGCAGCCCTGAGGTATCAGGCAGCCCTGTTAAACATTGGTCCTGCACTTATCACTTGTGTATCGACTGTTATGACTGCTGCGAGAGCAACTTTACAAGCCTGATTCAACTCCAGATTACCTGCTCTCTTATCAAACAAGGTAATAAGATAGCAGTGGAATAGCACTGTTCACGCCGCACATCGTAGCAGCAGCGCCCCTCCTCACATCATGTTACAGGATGGCCCACGCCTACAAACCTGAATCTGCATGCTGGGTACAGCAATAACCTATGCTCAAAAATAAAGCTACCGTACATTTAATCATAACTTAAACAGCCCCTAATGGAAATCTTGATTACCTCTTTAGATGAAACATTCTCTGTGATAGATTGCTGTATGGTTCTATCCACAAGAATGTTATTTCATCCACATGTGATATACGCCATCTGTGTGCAACAATATCCATGGTAGTGTGACGTTATTTACTTATAGGACACAGTAGTGTTACATAACTCATGTATTCATATGCACAATGGTCATAACATCCACGGGTGATATCCTCAATAATGTAGTGTCGTCCATGTGTAATCTATACAATTTAGGACTCGACATCTATCAGTCCTTATCCACACTATTGTCATGACTATGTGTCCATGTACACAATATTGCCCTGGTATCCTTGAATCCACTATTACAATATTGTCATAGCGTCCACGTGTCCTTATCCACAATATTGTCATGGCATCCTTTTATCCACTGTCCTTGTGTTCACTGTTACAATATTGTCACGGCATCCATGAGTCCATATCCACAATATTGTCCAGGCATCCATGTGTCCATATCCACAATATTGCCCTGACATTCACATGCCCATATCCACAATATTGTCATGACATCCATGTGGACATATCCACAATATTGCCCTGACATTCACATGCCAATATTCACAATATTGTCACGGCATCCATGTGTCCATATCCACAATATTGTCCTGACATGCACATTTCTATATCCATAATTTTGTCATGGCATCCATGTGTCCATATCCACAACATTGCCATGGCATCCACGTGTCCATGTCCACAATGTTGTTATGGTGTCCATATCCATAACATTGCCCTGACATTCACATATCCACACGCCCAATATTGCCATGACATCCATGTGTTCATGTCCACAATATTATTAGGGCACCCATGTATCCATATCCACAATACTGTCATGGCAGCCATGTGTCCATATCCATAATATTGTCATGGCATCCATGTGCCCATGTACGCAATATTGTAATGACGTTCACGTGTCCATATCCACAATATTGTCATGGCATCCATGTGTCCATATCCACCATGTTGTCATGACATCCACGTGCCCATATCAACAATAATGTCATGACATCCACGTACGTATCAATCTATTTACTCAATATTGTAAAGGTATTCACGTATTCCCATTACCATTTTTTTTGTAGTCGCAGCTGTCGAGAATATGTCAAACACTTTAGTCATGAAGAGGACATGCAATTGTACCAGTTATCGACGTGAGAAACATGAAGCAACATTAAAGGAAGGTGAACGGTATTAATATGAAAACGAACCTGAATTCCGGTTATATGCAGATGAACATATTGATGTATTTTAACATGCATGTGCAGCTTGCAGTGATGTTTGCGTGCTCAGGTTGTTCTCGGGATAGAGTTGCATAACCTAAACGTCACCACGATTGGGTAACTGTTGATACGAAAATGCTTACCTTCACTAGAACTTGGGGAAAAAATGGCCGTTGCTAATTTATCGATAAATTGTAGCATTCATTCGATTGTCCTAGGGGCCGTATGTGAGCACCTGTGATATATATTTTTCTGACTTGACGATCTAAAGAACCTTTTTTTGTATATCCCTCATGTACAGGCATGACGTACTTGTATATAGTTATGTTTCTTCGTTCGTGGTCGCCATATTCGTTCAGTAAGAAGTTGCTCTATGTGTAACTTTCACCAGTGGTGCCAACACTTCCAATGCTACCACTCAGGGTGTGTGTCGCAGGAGTGCCAACGTTCGCCATTGGCATTCGCTGGTTGCACTATAAACTAGTTCCTCGTTATAACGTTTTTACAGCTTATGTCGTTGAATATAAATCTTAGAAACTCTTCAAATGAGAACTAGTCACTGACTTAAAGAACATAATCTGCTGCAGTAGCTCAGCAGCTTGACTCTTGCTGCTGTCTTTGTGTTCAGCAGCCATGTGTTCGAAACCAAGTAGCAATGAACCCTCAAATTGAGGCAGAAAAACTACAGCAAATTTCTCCCCATACATGAACATTCATGTATATCCTGCTGAGCATTTCCAACTTCACATGTACTGTGAGCAGATCTGCTCGAAATAGTGAAATTTTCTTGAAATTGCCACGCCAAAGCCGTTGCCATCGACGAGAAAAATCAATGTCTTCTCTAAATTATTTCTTGAGGACAAACAATAATAATCATAGTTTACTATCGAATTACCATGCCATTGTACACTCTAGCAGCAGGGTTTTGTATCAATTTCTTCCTTGTTGCACTGAATTGCGTTGTAGCGAGCCATGGCAAACAAAGAAGTTCTGCCAGCGCAACGGAATCGGACGCGTTGGCTGCTGCTAAGTGGGTCAGCATGAACAGCTGATTCTAGAAGCCTTCCTGACGCCATTGCAGTGAGCTGGCTCGCACTTACTAGTCTTATTTCGTCTCCAGCAGACGTCTTCGGGTTCACTCCTCGTCAAGAATCAAATCAAAGCTAGTATTTGACTTCGGGAACATGGTGCTGTGTTATCTAGAGGTGAGTATTCCTTGTTTTGGCTGTTATTAGTGAAAATAAGTTGTGACGCATCAGCTGCGCAGGCGTCTGTTGGTGGGGTGTGTTGCTGCTCTTGCCTGTGGCACTGCTGCTATGCCGCATTCACACACCGAGTTTCCGCCATATGCTTCTAATACATTCAGTTGAGCGTCTCGTTATATACGTGTTTTTGGTAAATGTTCCTGCAGTTGGACGTTGTTTTATGATTGGATATCAAATTTCTTCGTGCATTCCTGGTATTAATGCAAAAAAGGAGATAATCGAAACTATTCGTGTGTCAGGTGCCTTGATAAGACTGCGTGAATATACTGCCTGGAGGCCCATTGGTCGGTTTCGCTCTTTCATTTTTGTAATCTATATGTAGTATTTCGCATTCTCGCGATTTCTCTTCAGTCTAGCCAATATAAGTATAGGTATCGAATCATCTAACGCAACCTTAAATCCAAGATGGCGCCCCTGTTGTGCAGATGATACTTTCACTTTTCAACTAGCCATAACTAGTTTTAGTCTTAATCAAGGTTTTCTGTTCAGCATTGTTCGCCTTCATTTCATTCCGCATTTGCGAATTATAGCACGCCGCTGAATTAGCTCATGGTGATTTCTAACTAAGCTGTTAGGTTTCATATAACATCGTCTGCTGAGACCATGTGTTCTTGCTTCGAGGCCGTGCAATTTGAGCCACTCGTGTTTCTGCTCGACGTGGCTCCTAAGTTCCTTTGTTGACAGGATGACCTTTGTTGTGTAGCTACACTCATGATATGCACATATTGTCAAAAATCTATTGTGCTCCTTTTCATAAAAAATGTGAATTGTTGTTAGAATCTCTGCCCACTTTGATCTATGAAATTCTGATGTGGTGTAAAATTAGTTTGAATTAGCTTTGCACCATGTTCTGTGCAACTGTGAAGAGGTTTAAATTTTTTGTATCTATTAATTATTGAACAAAATTATATATATTCATATGTTCAGGGCTTGAATTTGCAACCATTTAGGGTTCATATTTTTTTATCTTGACCATAAACAATCTTATGTTCAACCTCATTGACTGAATGTCTTGTATAAGCAGTTTGTGATTGGTGAAGTTCAGTGCATTTGAGATTGAGACCAACAGCAGGCTATGAATCCTTCCAGAGCTAATATACTGTAATACTAATGTTTTATCTATTATTTCATTCTATATGACCTATTTCTATCTATCGGACATTTACTTCTTGTACCTACTACCGCCAGTAGAAATTTTGCCCTTCTCACCACAGCTGTCATCATAACCTATCGCACTCACTCACCATTGCACCCATCACTACCACCCTGGCTGTCACCTTCACATCTATCACTCACACAGCCACCATAACTATTCCTCTGCACCTATGCTCATCTGACCTGCATGTTGAGACTTAGTCACTGGTTCCTCTTTGTTCAGAATTTAATGATACAAAAACCCTTTCTTTGTCCTTGTGTGAGCCTGTGCTGTTATTTTTCATCCCTGCTGTCAGTTTTCATCTATAATTTTTCATTGCTGTCTGCACTGGTATCATTCCACACTCATGTTGCTATGCTTGTTGAGAGTTATAATTCTGCAATTGAACTATAGGTAAAATGATTCAATGGATAAAATTACAAGAGGCATATCCTTTCCAGCATATGTGTAATCAACTCGCTCATTGCTGGGAATCACTTCCAGCACAATTTAATCCAATGCATCATTCAGCTGTGCGAGCATGGGACAGACATGAGTTTGAATTCTATGACAAGCAGCTGAGTTTGCCATGCAGATATTATGTTTGTATGGAGTGTGCTGTTTACTGAATACTAAGAAGGCACAAAGTTGCATGTGTATTAAACACTGATCCTATGAAGCATAATGCATTTGCAATATTATGGTGGTGCAAGGTTGTATGTATGTTGTTACATTTACACATACATACAAAACTGGCACTATCCCCTCTAAACCGTGATCGAGCATCACTACCACTAATTGCGATTGCCTTCTGGCGTCATTTTAATCGCCACCGTCAACACAACAGCGTCTCTATCATCACTTTTACATCATTACTGCACCACCACCTTACTACTACCACTACTCGTCCCCGGCATCCTACTTGCCCCTTCCACCACCACCATTATCGTCACTACCTCTAGCCACCGCTTGCAACACCTCTTGCCCCTTTCTTCCCAGCCTCTCCCTGTGGGGGTGGGTGTAATATGATTATTCAGGTTTGATATCTCTTCTCTTCAGATATCATCTGCCCTGCAGTATCTTTTCTGTTCATTGTACGCTTTTGTATTTGTAACGCTGTTGTGGCGTTGAACATTACATTATGCCCCACTTCAGAAACTTTTGATTGAAAAATATCAGATTCCGGCTTTAGAGATTACTGCGCTACGATTCAACCTCATGTGATCACTTATGACTCTGGCTAACACTCTAGTATATAAGAACGTGATAAAATATATTGCCACGCGACTGATTTCCGCAATTGAATAAGGTTGTTTGTTCAAGAATGGCTCATGGGGATTATAAAATGTTTGAAGGTTGACCACCGGCTGCTCTAATTTTAATTTAATCATGATCAATTGTCACTGATCATCTCCATGTGTGCAATTCTTTCAATTCATTGTGTTGCTTGTTTACACTTGTAAGAGTGTGTACCACAGACTCTCTCCACAAAGCTTGCAATTCTCTCCACTTTATGTTGCTGTTTCAAAATTGTTGGTGTGCCAACACCATAGTTCACTCGGTCCACTGTCACAACCCCTGTGTGACTCCTGTAAAAGGCTGGCAGGTGCGCGCATTCGGGAAGAGCTCGCGCCTGAACCAGCTTCTGCTGGAAATGAAGTATTGCTTTGTCGTCACTACAAAAGCTTCGAAATTGACCTGAGGCTGAGTGTGAGTGTTTACAGTGTATACAAACTGACGTTATAAGAAAGATGGTGCATCTCTGAGGTACCAATGGACTGAGAATCATTGGTCGCCATTAAATGCAGCTTGACCCTATAACTACCCGAAGGCTGATATTTGGAATTTGATGTTTTCCTCACCTGCTTTCTTCTATGTCGTTGGGTGGTTAATTTGATGATGCTGAATCACAATTTGATATTACTTGTTACGTAAAAAAGTGTTGGCTGTCTGTCTAAAGGACGCTGTGTTGTTTTATCCGTGTGCCGTGTGATCGTATCAATATATCCCCGTACTCTTAATAAAACGTTTCGTCATAAAGGACCATGCGATGGGAGCAATATAACACGATACATTTACATGAAGCTGATGGTAAAACTCAGACCTGTCGTAATGAGCTGATCATTAAACATGTTGAAAATTAGCAAAATGCAAGTCTGGATCAGTGTTGTGAGAATGCCATCAACTAGATGACTAGGTTTTCTGGTTGATCACATTCCAAAGATGTCGGGAGGTGCGGGTGCTGAATGGCGGCCATTGACCAAAGCTATTTTTTTAGTGATTTGAGGTCAATATGAATCTTCCACGATAATTTTTGCCGACCTCTTCAACATAATTAACAATTTATTTGCTGAATCTGTTACAAAGTTACGTTCAAGTACTATGTTGAGACGTACAACCGTTTCCTTCTAATTGGGAGGGTGGCTAAGTTTGGCAGACAGAGGGGGGAGGCGCCCAATCTCCGCGCCACAAGACCGCCATGTCCATGCAGGGGCTCGAACTCGCGACATGCACCAGAGGCTGGCACTGCAGTCGGATAAGCAACCACTCGGCCACGGCGGCCCCAAGTATCATGACATAATTAAAATGAAATAGAATTGTATTTACTCATTAGAGGAACATTGCTCATTACGATAGACAAACCATTCCCGATTTTTTTCCACCCCTGTACAGTTTGTGTACGTTCGTGTATGCATAACAAGTACACATGCGTGTTGATATACGGCCGATCTGTAAGGTTAGTCTGGTTTTCACTACATATTCATTAGCGGTCCAAGGTATTAAAAATTATACAGGCAGTTGATAATTTGTTGGTTACATATTGCATTTCGTACTCTGCTGAAGATTGCCTGGAACGACGTTTATCTTCATGACTCTTTGTCCGCCCTCGTGCGTTCCCTAACCGCGCACGTACACTCGTGTCCACGTGCACGACGCACATCCATGTGAGCTCACCTAGCCAGCAGCAGCACCATCACCGCCACCAAGCAAAGGCTTGCTGCCATGCAACGCACATGGTTGAAGGTGACATTGCCGAGCGAGGCTAGGAGGGGGGTGATGGGAGGTTCGTTCAGGGGTGATGGTTTAAGAGGGAGGTGGTGCGATGCGACGTTGCCACGTATCGTTCCTCGCATTGGAGTGGGTTGCAATATCCACACTGCCAGCCGGATAGACCAGGTTGTTAGCGAACCCGAATACCTCAATATTGCCGTTATTTTGGAATGACAGCTTCTGCTGATAACGCGTGATGATACGTTGGACGATTGGCTAGGTGGTCGTCGGTTTTGGTCGAATTAGCTGGATGAATTTACGAAATATGAGAGATTCTCGCTAGTGTCAGCACACAAAAACAAGTCCACCAGCTGTGTCTGTATTGATGGTGTGGCAGTGGCACACGGTGCGTGGCTTCTTTGTTTTCACTGCGCACAAAACTTTACTTGTGTGTTTCTGCTGGAAAGCGAGACACTAGTACATTTTTCCTCCCTCCAACCTCTTGGCACAGTAGGCATTCCTGGCAACTCACTGTGAACCATGTGATAGTTACTGATTTTAAGTAACTTAGCGTGTGGCAATTCACATGAAAGTATCAGCCTTGCTGCCATCCTTAGTTCTCTTGCGCTTGCTTGTAATACTGCGATTGCTCGTGAATAGAAGCTCGCTATTTATAACATGGATTCTTTTTTCGGAAAGTTACTAACAAAACTCATTCGGAAACATACATTCTATTGCTAGCGTCTGATGTGATGTATATTAACAGAGCATTTTACAATTCATCATGCTATTGTTTTTATCTGTAACTCGTTTGTTGGTTCGATATTTGTTGGATTGCCTACTCCTGCCTTGGTTTCGAGTACCTGCGTCTAGTCTCAATCCCATCCCGTGCTCCTTGTGAACTGAAAGGCTCTTGTTTAGATTTAGTTCATATACTATAACGTGCCTCACTTCAAGGTTTCTGAGCTGTTGTGCGTCTTCATCTTTGTCGTGACCGTTATCACGTTTCTCCCCCATCGACTGACCGGTTACCTCTGTGTTAGGCCAACTTATGCCATCAACTTACATGGTCAGTGTAGATGCGTCTCGAGAATATATCAAATTCCTCGAAGAAGTCAAATCCCCCTTCGGCCTAGTAGTAGTTCAATAATATTGTAACCTTGATAGAAGAATCAAGAAAATTGACTATTACTTGCTACGTTTTGGTAAGCTATTCTTCCAAAACCGTGCATTTAAGATCACTTGCCAAGTTGCCTGCAGTAATACTTGACAGTGACCTGCAGTAATACTTGACAGTGACCTGCAGTAATACTTGACAGTGACTAATTGGAGAACCGTGAGAGCACGGCGCAAGAAATGTTAGGGATGGAACTACGAAGCATGGAACACATCTACCCGCCTCATGGTCGTCACATCACTACTTTATGCCGAGAAAGGTTTTTGGGAAAGCAGGTATTGCTGTCATTTGTTTGTTCTGGTTGCAGTGGGCTTGACTGCATAGGCAGTTGGTGGCCTGCACCGGCTGATGGTTGCATTGCTCGTAGCCTGAACCAGCTGCATCTATAGGCGGGCTGCTGCCAGAGGTGTGTGCTGAGGTGGAAGAGGGGAGGGGGACTGAGGGTCTATGCAGGCGTCTGCAAGCTGTTGGTGGGTTGGCAGATGGATGCGTCATGCTACCCTTGCCTGCTACGTGCTTTGTTGGCAGTAGCTTGCAACAAAACGTTGCGGGTTGATAGGGACGACCGGCCTTGCAACAAACCTTGTTGACGTTGGCTGGCACGAGAACTAGCTTATTATCAGTAACGACATGTAGCTGCCTTGCTATTATCAAAGACTTGTCTCTGTTTCTGTCCCGTTGGATTCTGTTTGCTGATAGTCGGGGCAGCTAAAACTTGAACGGGTTAAAGATGCGCTTACTGTGGATCGATTGGCCGCAAAACAGCTTGGGAAGGTATCATTTCGAAGTTTGTCTGGTGCTATTATCGATGCGGCTAACGTACCGTGATACTGTTAATGGCTAGGCCTTTTTATCTTGCATTTCTTCATGCCTAGTTCTTCTTTCGTGGTGCCTAAACACCAATTAGACGACTACGGCTGGGTTCTCCAAGTAAGACATTTCTTCACGCCTACTCATGCCGTCACTCGTTACAAGCCGTGTTTGCCATCCAACCCCTCGAATGGTTCTCTTTCTGCTAGATGCCGGACCTCGCTGCATGCCGTCCTATAACGGACATATTTCTAGATTTTGAATCTTCCTCCTTACGCGTTTTTCGCGTTGGACCTTAATTCATGCCGGCAGTTTTGCTGTTGGGAATACGAAGTTAGGTTTTGACAACTTCTTTTTGAAGCTCACTAGTTTGTTGCTGTTCTGATGAAGATGATGCATCTTAATAGTCTCGGTTCATTTTGTTGCGGTTCTGATGAAGATGACGGTCAATTAATTTAGAGTAACTTTGTTGTGATCGTTATTTGCTAGCACTGCGTACATATGCAATTGCTTGATGTATAGAACACTCTCGATGCAACGTTGCAGGCATAAGCCGTGTGGAACAGCCAGCACGACATGTGGGGGTCACTCTTATAACCTAACAGAAGAGTCTGGATGTTCACCTGCCCAGAACCGGCTGCCTACCATTTACTGCTACTGCAGTTTGGGGTTTATTCGAAAAGGGTAACCGTCCTAAATGAGGGCCATGATACCCTCATGTGCCCTACGTTTCGCAACGCCCTTTTCCCCCTCTTCTGCGACAGATAGCGAGAGAGAGGGTCACCATTGATCGCCCAGCATCATCCTCTGAAGCAGTATTGACTGGTGAACTGACCTACCTCAAGCTCGGAGGGAGGGGTTTGAGCTTCCATCCCTTGTTTGGGGGTCATTGGAGAGCCCTGAGAGTACGCGTGTCATCTTGATCCAGTCCTGACCGTCACATTTTGATTTCGAGAAACGTGTCGTGATCCCTTCGCCGTTCATTAAAATGTGTGAAAGCCAAGATTTTCGCGCCACGAGCTCAATAGGTACTCATTCCAAGCCTCCGCCTCCACGCAGACCACACACACACACACACACATTCAATCTAGATGATTTAATGGGTCAGGTCTGTCGTTACTTTTATGTATCATAGCCTACTCGTATGCTCCATGCCTGCACATACTGACGAGTTCGGTGCCCCCGTCACCTTTCGTTCACCTGTTCGTGCAACTTGTACTTGCGGCATCACACCTATCGTTCACCTGTACGTGCAACTCGTATTTGCGGCACCACATCTATCGTTCACCTGTACGTGCAACTCGTACTTGCGGCACCACATCTATCGTTCACCTGTACGTGCAACTCGTACTTACGGCACCACATCTATCGTTCACCTGTACGTGCAACTCGTAGTTACGGCACCACATCTATCGTTCACCTGTACGTGCAACTCGTACTTGCGTCACCACAACTATCGTTCACCTGTGCAGGCAACTCGTACTTGCGTCACCACAACTATCGTTCTCCTGTGCGGGCAACTCGTACTTGCGTCACCACAACTATCGTTCACCTGTGCGGGCAACTCATACTTGCGTCACCACAACTGTCGTTCACCTGTGCGGGCAACTCGTACTTGCGGCACCACATCTATCGTTCACCTGTACGTGCAACTCGTACTTGCGGCACCACATCTATCGTTCACCTGTACGTGCAACTCGTACTTACGGCACCACATCTATCGTTCACCTGTACGTGCAACTCGTACTTACGGCACCACAACTATCGTTCACCTGTACGTGCAACTCGTACTTGCGTCACCACAACTATCGTTCACCTGTACGTGCAACTCGTACTTGCGGCACCACACATTTCGTTCACCTGTACGTGCAACTCGTACTTGCGGCACCGTTCACCTGTTTGTGCAACTCGTACTTGCGGCACCACATCTATCGTTCACCTGTACGTGCAACTCGTACTTGCGTCACCACAACTATCGTTCACCTGTACGTGCAACTCGTAGTTGCGTCACCATAACTATCGTTCACCTGTGCGGGCAACTCGTACTTGCGTCACCACAACTATCGTTCACTTGTGCGGGCAACTCGTACTTGTGTCACCACAACTATCGTTCACCTGTGCGGGTAACTCGTATTTGCGTCGCCCAACTATCGTTCACCTGTGCGGGCAACTCGTACTTGCGTCACCACAACTATCGTTCACCTGTGCGGGCAACTCGTACTTGCGTCACCACAACTATCGTTCACCTGTGCGGGCAACTCGTTCCTGCGGTATCTGGAACTGGTTGTAATTGAAAAGCAGTGTATCTTGTGCCAATTGTCCGGACCAACTGCAGCAAGTGCACCCTGTGTTTTTTTCTCGTTCACTCGCCCGCACTTGTTCTCAATTACTTCCCGAATGAACGCTCTATTTGTCTGTATGGTTTCCTCTCTAGTTATAGTTCAAATGATGCCGCTGCTCTTGCGATTGCGAGTGTTTCCTCGTGTGTACTGTTGCAAGGTTCCCTCTCGTGTTGGGGTTTAAATGATGCCGTTGCTCTTGCGATTGCGAGTGTTTCCTCGTGTGTACTGTTGCAAGGTTCCCTCTCGTGTTGGGGTTTAAATGATGCCGTTGCTCTTGCGATTG